>JBBPUI010001104.1:0-12155 GCA_038094615.1 Heimioporus aff. retisporus | reverse complement strand
CATACTCTGACACCTGTTAGATTAGGTTAGGGATATCGCCGTTAGTGGCCATATACTCCAAAACATGCAAACATTGGGACAGTTTTTTGAGCCACTGTACATATGTCATGTCTTCAAAAAATATATTCCCTGAGAGCTGTCATCTATATCTGCAACATATCAACAGCACAGATCACCTGGGTCAAGGCTGGTGATGTTGTATCATGTTCTCCTCCTAAGTATTGTTTCACTTACCCAGGCTATAGCAGCAGCAGTACTCACACAGAATAATGTATGTATGTTCCTATAAATAGTAGCTATATATCCTCCTATATATACCACTGTCCATAATGTCTTGAACATCATCTGTGACACATTTCAGATATTTATAAAATGAATATATTTAAAGTGGGGGATAGGTTATATTGTCAGGGCAATGCTTTCCAGCCCTGGGGCTATGGCTCCTGCAACTGCCCCTAATTTACCATATTTTATAGAACCAGATTAGGGGTGTGAAGAGCAGTTAAACATATGGAATGCCATGGGAAAAATTCTGAAAACTTAGGAGACTTTCAAAACATATAAAAAAAGTTATCATTATGGCTTCCACAATGCATAGAATACAATTCTGAATAGTAGAACATCTGTTTAGCATCATATAGAACCTGTATACACTATGGGCCTTGGCTATTTGTTTACAAAGCTTCAAATTTGCGAAAATATGTCCTACATCTCATACATATGAACTGGATTGCAACTGGTCTTCAACAATACCTCTTTCTGATTTCAGGATTTTAGGAGTGGCTTTTGGCTAGGCACATGGTGCACACAGGTTATACAACACATTTAAGGGATATTGTACAATGTAAAATTGTATTTAATGTGCTGTGGAAGCTATAATGACAATTCTTTCATATGTTTCGAAAGTCTCCTAAGTTTTCAAAAGCTTTCCCATGGTATTTCATATGTTTAACTGCTCTTCACACCCCCAGCCTGGTTCTATAAAATATGGTAAATTAGGGGCAGTTGCAGGGGCCATAGCCTCAGGGCTGGAAAACATTGCCCTGACAATATAACCTATCCTCCACTTTAAATATATTCATTTTATAAATATCTGAAATGTGTCACAGATGATGTTCAAGACATTATAGACAGTTATATATATAGGAGGATATATAGCTACAATGTATTGTAACATACCTACATCATTCTGGGCAGGTACAACTACTGCCACAGCCTGGGTAAGTGAAACAATACTTAGGAGGAGAACATGATACAACATCACCAGCCTTGACCCAGGGAGTCTGTGCTGTTGATATGTTGCAGATATAGATGAAAGCATACAGGGAATATATACTTTTGAAGGCATGACATATGTATGTCAAAGATGCAGTTATGTTTTTGTGTTTTCCAATATATCTACACTATTGGCTGGTAGAATGCTTCATAGGACAAATAGAGTGCCTAAATAGTGTACAGTAGCATTTTAGATCAGATGTATATGTACATAGGGCACTATTTATGGAGGAGGAGCAATGAAAACAAATTAAAGACATGTATGCATAGAGGTATTACCAATTTGGATGCTCATTGTAGTATGATGTAAATTTCCTAATTTGGAATGTCAGCTCAAAATAGCCGAGTCACATGTTCTATATAGCCAAGCACTTGGCAAGACTGAAACTCTGTGGCTGAAATTGGTAGGTATTACATTATTAATATCATGCTACATGTAGCACAGCTTCATACTATTAGTATATGAATTGTGGACTTTGGATTTTTTTGTTGTGAGTCATGTGCCATTAGCAGTACTCTACTGATGCAACAGGCGTCACACTACACCACCACCAGACAACCAGGGCAACGCCAGTTGCAACCAAATGATGATGACAAAGGCAGGTGAAACACAACAACATGCCACACCACTACTGCCACTGCAATGGCAGCGTAGGTGGCAACACACTAAAGCATGTCTGCCACCTTGATGGAAACAGCAGCAGCGGGCAGTATGTCAACTCCACTACATGTCACCACCACATGACAATAGTGACATGGGTGAGGATGCTGCAATGGCATGCCCAGCACCTCAATGCCAATGACGTGGCAGGGTATGGCAATCCAATGATGCACCACCACCACCACACAACGATGATGATGTGGGCAAGGATGTGCAACAGTGTTCCCATCACCTCAACAGCAACAATGTGGCGAGGGGACAGCAGCCCAGCTGCATGCTACCACCACCCTGCAATGACGACAATGCAGGCAAGGATGTGCAATGGTGCACCCACCACCTCAATGACAATGATGCGATGGGTGGTATGGTGACCCGACATCGTGCCACACCACCAGGCCACGATGACAACACAGGTGGAGATGTGCCACAGTGCACCCACCACCTCGACGATGACAACATGGCATGGGGAC
The DNA here is from genome assembly GCA_038094615.1 of Heimioporus aff. retisporus. NCBI lineage: Eukaryota > Fungi > Basidiomycota > Agaricomycetes > Boletales > Boletaceae > Heimioporus > Heimioporus aff. retisporus. Next base: position 9,749 of record JBBPUI010001104.1, on the reverse strand, counting down.
AGCAGCCCAGTGATGTGCTACTACCACCATGTGATGACAACACAGGTGAGGACGTGCAATGGCACTCCCACCACCTCAATGCCAATGGCATGGCATGGTGCAGCAGCCCAATGATGTGCCACCACCACCCATCAGTAAAACACCCAATTTGCCACAGAGCCACAGCTGCTACACAGAGCTACAGCCACTCCACAGACCCACAGCTGCTACACACAGGTACAGCTTCACAGGCTCTACACAGGATTTGTACAGCCATCCACAGCCACTGTGATTGCTACAGTGACTTATTAATAAGCAAAGTCACATAGGCCTTATATGGTGATGAATATTAGTATTTTTTTTATTTTGGACAAGCATACTAAAAGTACGAGGTGTGTAGCAACTGGCTAATCTAGTTCTATACACCACACTATGGTGACGGCCGTGACTGTCGGTCCGAGAGGAAATGCATTTACGACGAATGAGGTTGAGGTTGTGCTGGGTTGATGTGGTGTGGGTGAGGGGGGATGCAGCCATGGTAATGAATATTATAACCTTGCACTGACCCCATTGTCCAAGGTAAGTATTATCACCACAATACGACACAAATAGTGCATATATCAGCACGTACGGTATTTACAGACTAAGTAAATACTCGTGAAGGATCACATATCGAACATATTTCTATAGCATCACATACTTGCTGGCTGTAGTCAGCCCACCCTACGTTTTAAGTTTGGTCGATGGAATGTACGTGGGATTGTGCTCACTATCCTGAAGCCATTTGTTCGTATAGAGTCACGAATGCTGCCAACTCGATGATCCGCTACCTGCAACTCCTTGTCCGACTGCTTCACCTGTATCCGGTAGAGTTCACAAAGAACACCATGTTCTTGTTCCAAACACAATGCGAGATGACGTTCAGTGAGTATAACTTTCCTTCGTGCACTCGCAGCTTCCAACATGATTGTAGCTTCTTCTTGAGTGTGAATTGCTAGAATTAAAATTTGTTAGCTACCTGCACATGTGGTCATGGTATAGACACATACCAACTAAGGTCTCCACAACGCTCACACTGGCATGCTCACCATTGGTATCTCTTTCATCCTGCGAGAGCCGGGGCTCCGTACTGCTACTTGCAGCATCTGACTCCATGTCAGAGTGATCTGGAGTCGCTAGCGAAGCCCTAAACGTGTGTTTGATGATATCTACGCCTGACGATGATCGGAGATTATAAAGTATCACTTACAATGGAGTGGAAACATGCTCAGTTGAGAGGTCGAAAGGCTTTTCAATGCTAATCCAGGGGGTCGACTGAGAATGTACACAGACAGTAGAGTGAGAGCAGCTGTGGGCTTTCATAATTCGAATAACCATGGGTTAATGGGAAGCAGACGGAAAATATTCACACAGCTGAGTCAGTCAATAATGCGAAACAAGCGTGAAGTTCTGACTCTAAGGCAATGCTGGAACAACCAAGGTGCCCCCAGTGCGGCAAGTTCTTCAATAGCCCAGCTCAAGTTCAAAGACACCTTGACCAACCACGAACGAAATGTCATCAGCGACCTACTGCCTTCGCCGACTCTGCAGGTCTGATCATGCAATTTGAGGGCTCACATACCCACCGCACACAACCTGATCGATTCTTCCAACGCGCTCATGTTGTCCCACCATCAGACTCAGTGGGTTCCCAAAGCAGTGGTGTCGAGCCTATACACTGGGATGGACCTATAACTGACTTATACCCAGGAGCAGCAACGGCTGTTGACCAGAATGGCCTTACATTCATGGATGCCTTTGATCAAGACAAGTTTTCAAAAATACGCCGTGAAGAGAACCTTTACTACTCCTTTTCTCACCGCCTAGAGTGGGAACTGGCAGAGTTCCTGGTTATGTCCAACCTCAGTATGGCCGCAACTGACTGTTTTTTGTCGCTATCATTAGTGAGTGTTTTCCGCCATAGGTTTGGTGCATACTCAATACCTACACCAGATCCAGCAACTCCAACTTTCCTTTCAAACCGCCAAACAGTTGCGTGTGCTCGTTGAGATCCTCCCCAAAACACCATCATGGAAGTGCCGTCATATGACCACTGCCCCACACAGGACGAAAACTACTCCAAGGCTATTCTATCGAGATTCGGTAGAATGCCTACAAACCCTTCTAAACAATCCGCTGTTTGCAGACTCTCTCGACTTTGCCCCATACCGCATCTTTACTTCCGCCCAACGTTTAGTCCGTGTATACACTGAGTGGATGTCTGGTGACGTTGCTTGGGAAATGCAGGTGAGCACATGTGTATAGAACATGGCCAATAACTGACAGCCCTAGCAGAAGGAGATAGATATCAACGGGGCTTGCGTTCTAGGCATAATTCTCTCGTCTGATAAAACCAACGTGACCAATCAAAGCGGTGGCAAAATCTCCCATCCCCTTCTCATGTCGCTAGCCAACATTCATTCAGAAGTTCGAAATAAATCATTGCGCCATGCATTCCTCCCCCTAGCATTTCTTCCGGTCGTCAAATTCATTCACCCCAACCAAAGGATGCAATCCGTTCTCTCGGATCGCCTCTATCACCAGTGCCTTGATATCGTGGTGGAGCCTTTGAAGATAGCAGCCTGTATCGGCATCATGTTGTCAGATCCGCTTGGATATAGCAGGTACTGTTTCACCCCCCTCGCTAGCTGTATTGTCGACTTTCCCAAGGCCTGCTTAACGGCATGTGTCCAAGGGAAGACCTCACCAATCACCCTCGCCAATTATACACAGTTTGGAGATTCGTTCCATCACCAACCCTGAACGAAAGCCACCACTCTCAATTATATCGAGTTGATCAACGTCCACCCTGATGATCTGGTGGTGTACTTCGAGGCTTGTGCAAAATACCACCTCAATGGCGTTGATCTGCCATATTGGAGAAATTGGGCACTCTCAGATCCCTTTTTCTTCGTCACGCAGGAGATGCTACACACATTCTTCCGGTTCAGTTATGACCATGACTTGGGATGGTGCATTGTTGCGATCGGAGAAGCAGAAATTGACTTTCATTTTTCTATACTTCAACCTATCACCAATCACCAACACTTTGCTACGGGCATTACCAAGTTGAAGCAAGTTACCGGCAAGACCCAATGGGACCTCCAGCGCTACCTGGTTGCCATGATCGCAGGCACTGTCCCTGATAGTTTCATCCGTGCAATCTGGTCATTGGTAGAATTCTGTTACCTTGCTCAATCTCGTATCCTCAACGATGATCAATGTCACAAACTGTCAGCTTTACTTCAAGAATTCCATACGCACAAGCACTCCATCATTGACACCAGGGCTCATTGTGGAGAGAAGGGCAATGTTCTTCAGCATTGGCAAATCCCCAAACTCAAGCTCTTGCAGAGCGTTGCTCCCAGTATTCCTCTTGTCGGTCCCCCGATCCAATACATGGCAGATATGACGGAACGAGCTCATATCAATTTTGTGAAAGATCCCGCGATTGCCACAAATAACATGGACTTTGAGTCTCAAATCTGCCGCTATCTTGATTGCCATGAGAAGTGTTGCTCATTTTCACTTGCATTGCATCTACGCAAAAAGGAGACCAAGAACCTTCAGATAGAAAGGGTGCAAGATGATTCAGACATGGAAGATGAGTCACAATCTATGGATGTGGATTCACTGGCTCAGGATAGCTGGGTGCCTAGTGTGGTGTCCCGTCCCGTCAAGAACTACTTCACGTCCAGTGGCCAGCCTTCCTTGGTATTCCCTCCTCGTTCATTTATCTCTGGACTGATCACGTTTCATGTCAAATTTGATCTGGATATTGGAAACATGCGTATTTCTGATGTCGCAGACAAGTTCGACCTTCCAGACCTCTATGCTGCACTAGTACACTACTTCTACCGCAACCACGATGACCATCCACTCACAGTGGGCGGTCAAAGACCCTATCGCGCTGACGAGCCCTTACCATTCAAGCGATTACAAGTATGGTACAAGATCCGCCTTCAACACAAGGCATATCATGATCCGAACACTATCCTGCCTGCTCAAATGCTGAATGTATCTCCCCCTACACCTGGCTGGCCCAAAGGACGCTATGATGCAGCATTTGTCAACATTGATGACCACGAGGTGTGGCCTCGTAGCGGACTCAAAGGTTTTTTTTTCTTTATCGAACCAATTTGATACTGACCCTCAATTGGCAGGTCACACTGTTTGCGTGATAAGACTCGTTTTTCGGCCAATCCCTCCAAGAGGGCTGCAGCTCAATCCATGGTGGAGTTCAAGGTTTCTCACATATGCTTTACAGCTTGATACCGTGAATTTTGACACGGTGGTGGGGATGCATGTTGTGAGGCGGGTCAAGAGAGCCAGTGGGGTTCCAATGGGAGACATCATTCCATTGTCTCAACTCTGAGCATTAGCCCCACTGGTTCCAAAATTTGGTCGGAAGGCTGACGTACGGCTTACCGCACAGACATCCTCATACTACGCGGATTCTTTTTTTCTAAACCATTTTTTCAATAAAGAGCTCTACTACGCCCTTCGTTTGTAGCGTATCGTTTGATATTACCAAATATAGTCGAAGCACAGGTCATCTGTCGCCTGAGAACACATATTCCCTTTGTGACTACCTGTGTGCATTGTCCTATTTCTAACCACGTCGCCACCATGTCGCCCTCTTTCTCCTGCATCCTCGAAGTCCAGCAATGCTATGACGACTGTGATGACACCAGCAGGATGTACTACCCTAGTACCCTCACTCAGTGGGAAGGCAAACTCGCCTCCCCCCCAATCTCCAAAGTGGCTACACCAACACCTCTCGCCCTGGGAAACTTGCAATTGAATCATTCTGATGATTCAGACTCAGATGACTTGCCGGTCGACATACTGCCTCCACAGGCTGTCATCAATAGCGTTGATGCTCCCCACTCTGTGACTTTACCTAGCCTGTGATCTCACCAAGATGAGGATCACCTAAATGTTGGTATGCCTCATTAACAAATCACAGTACTTACATGATAACCCCCTCTGGATAGTAACATGCAATGAGGTGGTTGCTGCAATTCAAAGACTTGACCAACCCGGACACGTTTTGGTAACACCGCATTTGTTCCATGACACCTTCTTTGGCTAATACCTAATAGACTTTTGATAACATAAGCCCACGCGAACATACTTACATCCAAGAGCAGCTCAGCCGATTGGAAATCCATGCAAGGTCCCATGCTCGATATGTGTTCATTGTGCGCTAATTGACTTGTATCATCCTCGCAGACCAAACTACTCACGCGATCAGGAACGATTTGTTGTGACCATGAATCACGATGTTCATGAGGTGCTTGTCATCCCCTTCATCAACAGATTGAGCCACAAACTTACGCGTGCTCCACTCTCGAGGGGACCGTATTCGATATTTGTCGAGCCAGCCCTGAATACCTCTGTTAATTGTGGTAACAACACCTACACCCCCGACCTGTGTCTGCGAATCTTTTCTTTAACAGGGCCAGGGGAGTTTACCGCTCATCACAAATTCCTTTTCTTGGAGACGGCATTTATGCAGTCCGACAATGATGTCATGAAAAAGCTCGCAGCCTACATCAAGTATCACCCCCAGACGCTCGCAGTGTTCAAAATTAAAATCAGAGAAACTCAGTATTCTTCTCCGTCACAGTTACCTGACTCGACATTCACAAAATGTTTCATCGGTCATCCGATTCTCCACGAGGAGGAGTTCAGACCTCGTAGATCCATACAGGGTTTCAAGGTCGTTAGAGATGACTTTACATGGATCAATGTAATGCACATTGATCTAGAGCTCTGGCTTCGTCTGGACGATGACCCGATCAATCTCCAGGTCAGTAAACCTGGTTACTTGAACCCGAAGACTGCGTATGCCAGCGGTGTAAGTCCCTTCGTTACAATACATCTCACTTGATCAGTTACAGTGCAATACCAGTCACTCCATCCGAAACGTTCAACGAAAGATCTAGACACCTTAGTTGACATGCTGATGGACAAGCTCAAGACCGTTATTGGACTGTATATCAGAGGAACAGTGGGTTTTGGCGACGAAGAAATGGTGGGAGATGCAGAATCAGAATTTGATTCAGGGGAGAATCAGACCATGTCTTCGCAGCCCCAGTTGGACGAAGGAGCGCCAGCTGTCGGGGAAGAAACTCACGATGAATGGTTGTGCAATGTCACTGGTTGGACCCCTAGCAGTCCCTTGTTCAACTGGGATTATATCCTGGCCCGGTTCACAACTAGCATTTGGAAGACCGCGCATACCTGCTACAAGAGTTGGCACGATGGGCTTCTCAAGCGTAATCATTCTGAATCTCATCAGGACCAGGAAGGCCCACTTGAAGGGTCTTTGGGGCCTGGTGGAGGTAGCAAACGAATCAAGTGACTCTACTATGGTAGCCTATAGCACAGTATTATACTCATTATGAAAATGTTGCAGCGAGTTCTCCAGCCGGGGTAGATAGGGTGTCATGTCCCGTGCGATGATTTGTGCTTGTCCCAAGAGGCGCAACTTGGACATAGAGCAATGTGGATTATTATTCGTATTTAAATTACAATATATTTGGAACAGACTAGAAACTATGGATAGACTAAGTACTTGTAAGTTGTTGCAAATGGAGCGTAAACATCCCACTGGCACTTCCCTACCGACGCACATGGCAGTTCCCGAGCTCGGCAACATCGTTTCAAAAGGCAGTTTCCAACTCAGCTAGGTTTGTTCTGTTTGGTGAGATGCCAAAGCGGCAAGCTGCGGAGTCAGAAGTTGACGACACTCAGAACCCACAGCCCTATGGTGACCATCCTCCACGGCCGAAGAGGACACAAGCTGGCAAAGGTGGTGCGGCTCGCCAGCTCGAGAAATGTGCCGAGGCAATTACCCAGACGGATCGTATGAGACGCGTTCAGCAGAGCTTAGTCCCTGAAAGTGAGCCGGTGAACGCGATGGCACCACCTACTTCGAAGAAGCGTCGATGCCCTGGAAAGAAATCTGTGCGTAAACGCATTACAACACCCATGGTGAGTCAATTGATTATGATAAACCATCAGTCCTATCAAAGATTCGTACAGCCGTCGCAAGATACCACTCCCGCGAAGTTTGCAGTGAAGCCGACCTTCCAGCTGTGCGAACCCTCCGAGTCTCGCTACGGTTTTCAAGGCCATTCAAATGATATGTGAGTCTCACGGCTTCAGTCGGTTACATCTGACCTTGCAAAGGTGCAATTCTGAACAGGCGCATGTATCTCCAATGACACGACACGATCTGTCTATGAATGAAGACCAGAGGGACGGACAGAACATCATTGAACACTTCAACCAGACTTGTTACGACGATGACGATCCCGGCGAACATCAAGATGGAGATGCTGGACACAACGAAGGCACGGTCAATGACGAGAAAACTAGTTTTAATATTGAGGGAGGCGGGTCGACAAACCATGCGTCCTCTGCGAGACAAAAGTACAGCATATTTGGTACGTTGAAGAATTTTATTTGATACCCTTGGTTCTGATGTCCTACCAGATCCCTGCTCCGACATGGACGACGACACGATGGACATTGGAAGACACCCCAGGTACTCACAGGGTGAGCCATTTACTCATGTATTCTTGTAGAAACCTTCAATATGTTCCTAGAACGCAACTCTAATGTGGACGGGTTGTTGAACCGTGCCAGTGGACAGGCACCTGGCGGCAGGGACCACGTACATAACGAGGGTCCATCCAAGCAGGAAGTGGCCGATGAATTCAAATACGACAGTCTCCCTCGTCATCACCAGTGTGATCGCAGGTACTCAGGACGCATGCAAGTTCAGCCTCATGAGAGGCATGCTGAATACACACAAAGTAAGCTATTTACCGTCGCTTTTTGTCTACAGACTTTATCCCATCTGATCCCAGTGTCCGGCCCTGATGCAGACAAGTGGTTTGGCCGCGGCAAGGATCCCATGCGTAATGGGTGGGAAGGGACCAACGAACCTGAATACAACAATCTCCCTCATCACCAGCGCGGTCATGGTTGCATAAGACACACACAAGTCCAGCCTCACGGCGGGCATGCTAAATACCCACAAGGTAAGTTTATCAATTGTTCGTATGTTGTGTAGACTTAGTCCTACCTATTCCCAGAACCTGATTCTAATGCAGACGAGCAATTCAACTGTGGTAAGGATCACGTGCGCAACGGGTGGGAAGTTGCCGACGAACTCGAATACGACGATCTCCCTCATCATCACCAGCACAATCACAGGCGCTCAGGACACATGCAAGTCCAACCTCGTGGAGGGCATACTGAGCACCCACAAGGTGAGCTATCGTTTATTCATGTGCCATTTAGACTTAACTTCGGTTTTTAGAATCCAACTCTGATGCAGACGAGGAATTTAACTGTGGCAGGAATCATGTCCACGACGAGGGGCCATCCAGATGAGAGGTTGCCGATGAGCCCAAAGATGAACTGCCTCACGATCACCAGCGTGGTCATAGACGCTCAGGACAAGTCCAGTCTCGTGGAGCTGATCCTGGGTATTTACAAGATGAGTCACATGCACAAGATGAGTCTTTCTCATGTTCGTCGATTGTAGCTGAAGGTGCGAAGCTTGTGTTGGCATGTGACACGGGCGGTTTGGCATTGGTCAATATTGACATACATAGCCATGGTGGTGATTACCCACAGAACCAAGGTCTGTTCACCGGCAGGCAAGATGTGGCCGAAGATCACTCTAGAAATGAGTCGCGTACACATGGTACCAGTGAGTTCCTGTCTTCCCCATAAACAATAATATCGACGGTGACATAGATCACACCGGCACACAACGTGAACAGTCAGACCGCGATCGAATACACCAACAGGGTCCTGGTAGAGAGCACCTGTGTAATGAAGGGCCGTCCACACAGGATGTCGTCGAATATGACGTACTAGCGCGCCATCACCAGCGGAACAGGATGCCATGTCCACCTTCTCAGAACAGCCTTACCCGTCCGCGAGATCCTCAGCATCACATTCAAGACAACATTTCGGATACTGAAGTCCACCTCTCTTGCAACAAGGCCACCAAAAAATGGTCATTTTGGCCTACCGCATGGAAGAATCTCATTGACGACGTGAAGGTTGAGTGGCAAGTATACCTGGTGAGTTGCGATGCATTCCCAAGCCGTGATCATTCGAAACATGAATTGATCCCTGACATCATTCATCAGCTACTCAACCGGTACAAACGTGAGCACGTCCGTCTCGAAGATGGAATGATACCCCATTATCAAGGGGAACTTTGCATCATGGTATGTTTGGTTTATGGTCGCATCCATGTACTGACAATTTCAGATTTATGAAGATGCCTCTACATTTTGGTCTGAAATTAAGAAAATTTGTGTGCGTATGGTCGTGGATCTATATAGCCTGAAGCCACCATCGAATCTCAGTGCAAATGAGTCGGTCTGATGGGTACATGATCGAGCATCCGAATTGATGCAAGGCGCAAAGTTTCTCCGGTCCTCCGGAGGTGTAGAGGTATTCACTTACTTTCTCATGAAATGTGATTGACAGGTTGAAACTGCAGGCTGAACAAAATTTTGCACATCCTGCTTTATACACCATTGCTATGGTGGCCTTCTATGGGACCGGTTGCAAAGTGCTTGGGCAAATGCCAGAATTCAAGGAGTCTATTCCAGAGGCAGCTATTGTCCTCATTGCTGCAGCAGTATGTAACCCTTGGGTTATTATTGTGCAATCTGATTTATGGTTCCTCG
>JBBPUI010001103.1:0-12161 GCA_038094615.1 Heimioporus aff. retisporus | reverse complement strand
TGACCAACCAATCGATCAACACTTGCTCCTTGCAGGGCACGGGAACCGTGCCAACCGTGGGTGATAAATCTTGCGCATGGATCCGTTCAACGGTCACTTTCAGGATCGGCGGATCGAGAGGATCGGCTTTGCTAAACATATCTTGAGGCACTATATACCTGCGAGCCTTGTGCTTTACCGAGCCGAGATCTGCAGAATGATCCGTCAATGATGTCACACCGGGGTTAAGGCCTTGAATATTTGTTCTCCTCGCTGTGTACATCTTAGCACTTCGGGCCTGTGGCGGGTACCGGCCTTTTATATGTGAAATTCTCTGGATGATCATTCATTATCATCATGAAGACCGTCCGGACTCTCACCAAAATGAAGCCCGGCTTGGTCTTACTGTACGTTAAGGCAGTCCATCCAGCCGTGATGTCCATATGACTCAGTTGTATTGCTTGAATAACGGTGTAAATGTCACTCTTGTACCATGCACATGATCATACAAATCTTCTTACAATATCCTCGCGAAACAATCGTCGTCCTACTCTTCTTTCCAGTTCCCGCGTTGATTCGTGCCTCGGCAGCATCGGATTCCCTCGTGCCGAGCATGACTCGGATGCGTCTCGTATAGCGTCATCTCCGTTCCTGTCTTCGCGTGCTTCCGCCTTCATGTCATCGTCGTTCATCCTTAGCAGTTGATCCATAACCCGCTCTTCCTGTCGCTCCCGTTCCTGGGCACACCTCACCTGCAACCTCCGCTTCCACATCGCCGCCCGGCTCGTCTCTGGCGGGGAATATACCGACACATCCTCATCCTCCGACGCGACACGGTTCCGCCCGGACCAGCCCGTGTGCATTCTCTCGCTCATACGCCGCTTGCGCCTCTCGTTCGCCACCTCCCTGCCCCTCTTCGCCCGCGCCATCCTCCTCTCCATATCCCGCTCTGCAGCCTCCCTCATCCCCCCCAACACCTCATCCGCCTCCCTCAAACTCCCCACGCGTCGATACACCGCCTCCACCACCCCGAGCGCCAACCCATGGTTCGCCGACAGGTGCGCCAAGAACGACGCGAGGCCGTGTGTGGCCGTCAGCGTCACGTCGGGGGCGTGCGGGTCGAGCGTCAGTGTCGACGAAGGCGCGTGCGCAGGAAAGACCAGGAACGGATCGATGCCGGAGACAGCAGTGTCCGTGGGACGGACGACACCGAGGGTCTGCGAACGTCCAGAAGAGGCTGTCAATCTCGATATCGATGGCCAGGTTCGCGTGGGATCGCACGCCCACGCCCATGCGGACGGCGAGCCTGCCAAGCCCAGGCCCAGGCCCAGTCCAGACTTGGACCCCTCTGGCTCTACATCCGAGGCCGCGCTGGGAAGCGACCACCGCGGGGTTCCAACTGAACAGTGTGATCGTGCAGAGAGAGACATGGAGGAGCGGGAGACGAGGTCGACGCTGGGCACGTGTTCGCGACTGCGGTCGCGTGCGTGTTTGTGGTCGTGTTTACGTTCGCGTCCGTTCTTCATGTTGGCAATGGTTTGGAGTGAGTGGCGTCTGATGCGAGCCAGCGCCGGATGGCGTGCCATCTTTTTCGGTGTTGGCTGTGAGTGTGATGTAAGTTGGGGAGCAGCGGTTGGACGTGTGGATGAATTGGTCATTTTGGCTGGCAGCTCAAGTCGTAAAGGCGAGGTTGTCGATTCGCGTGGCGCAGGCAACTTGAGTGTTTTTGATGATGATGTGGCGACAGAACGAGACCGTGACGGATTGCGTTCAGGTGGCGCAGTGTGCTGAACGGTGAAAGTGCCCTCGCGAATCACATCGTCACGGTGGCGTTGCCCTCGGGTCGCATCATCACGTACGTCACCCGTGAACCGAGTTACGGATGTGCGCTGATCGGGCTTGCGTAGCTGGTGAAATGAAAGGGATAGAGGTCCGACCGCATGATAGGCTGTGAGGCGGGTTGGCTGCTCCGCTCGGTCGACCATCGTATTTATAAGCCAGTCGGAGGCGACCTCGCGATGGTGCGTTTTAAACATCCCCGCGAGTGTCGGGCTGGGACTCGGGTCCTGTGCAACGCCGAAGGTTTTCCCCATGCGTGTGTCGCTGAGACAAAATCTCGAATCGGATCCAGCACACGAGAAGACGGACGTACCTCCTCGGCTCCGCTATCGCCTTTCCTTCTGGTTTCGTACACGGACCGAGCGCCTTGACGAGTATCGGTTCCGAATGCCTCTTGCGCGTCCAAGCGGCCGCTTCGGGCTCGATGCCATGCCTGACTTGGTATCGTCGGATGAGCACATCGAAAAGGTCCATATTCTTGACGTAGCGTTCACGCCAGGACTGCCACGGGTGATGTACGGACCACGGCCATAGTCCATCTGCCTACACAGAGATCGGGTACGAATGGGCATGTGGAATCCAGATGCGACAAGGACGTACGTTGGCGACCAGCCGTTCGAATATCCTGCAGCCACTTCGACCCGCTTTGGAGGGGCAATATCTCGCAAGATATTGGTAGAGATACGTGTCGTGTTCGTGGGTGAATTGGACGCGGATGCTGCAGGCTCGAATGGGTGGTGTTAGCGAGAGAGAAGTCGAAATACATACGTGCGAGTGCAAGGCATATGGTATCAATCTGGTGTCGAGTCACAGCAGTTCCTCTTTCTGTCCATAGTTGCAAACTTCCTATGAGTTGGTAGTACGAGTTCGACAACTTGGGATTACCCCTGTCAGCGCGATCCCGAGTCCAGTCGACGTATTTTCCAGCATCGGCTTCCTACAAAACTAGGCGTAAACGCGAGCAATTTTCTGACTGCGATCCGACGCACATAACACCATGGGGAATCTGCGCGGTGAATGTTGACCGATCGAGGTCATTTCCAACGCCAACGCCGAGGATATTGAACATGATGGAGATGAATTTCGCAGATAACGAGGATCAAAAGCCGGCGACATGAACGTCATACTACTATCGTCCCCCGTGAAAAGCGGTGATAATATTTTCGTATTATGCCAAGGATGTATGTACCAAGCGATCGTATGTACGGACTCTTTTTTTGGTGCCAGCGACGACTGGGCTTCTCTACGATATGAAACAAGTTCCGAGCAAATGTAGTTTAAATAGGTGAAGGAACCACGGTGGTTTTTATCGAGATCCCATAATTAAATGCTACAGTAGGAACGAACACCATAAAAATGATCCTAGCATACCATCATTCATAATAATAAAAAATAGAAAAGGATATCGATAGCGATATTTTTAGGCCACTACAAACGGAACCGTCAACCAGTGTCCACCACGACGCCCATCAGCCCACTCACCTCATCACAGGGGCCGCTTCGGCAACAGCTTGATGACGCGATGTTGCTTCACCTCAAGACCTTCCTTGCCAAAGTACCGCTCCGAGTCAAACGACCAGTGCAGCGAGCCGACGATCCAGTTTTGCAGCCCCTCGACGTAGATCGCGACTTGCTTGTCGAGCTCGTCGCCCCACGAGGGAAGCATCGCGCGGTTCTCCTCGAACCGCTGGATAGTGCCCTTGCATAGCGCTCCGACGTAGTCGACGGCGCCTTGAAGGTCGAGCCCCTGCTCGCGCATGAGGACGACGATCATGTTATGCGTGTCCCATCGAGACTGCTCGACGTTGTACGAAAAAATATCCTGCCAGGAGATCGATCAACTTGTGCTACAAAGAGGTGGGAAAAAAATGCTGACGTTAGACCATGTAACGAGGTCGTTGGTGGCTTCTTCCATCGCCATAATCACCGGGTGGGACATAACCTCATCGGGCAGATCAATACGCGCAGCATACTCGATCAGAGCAAAGCAGGGCTTGCACCCGCTCGTATCGCGACGGACGGTGATGTATGATTCGAGATCTGGAATACGTCCATTGGCGCGGTCATCCGCTTGCTTGGCGACGGCGATAAAGAAGAGATCCATCGTGTGAATGAACCGCTTCGTACAGCCCGGGCCACCCGTCTCGATGAAGCGGCTGAAAAATCTATTCCGGAAAGCAATAACAATTTTAGCTCGACACAGCCAAAGGATAAAAAAAAAAGGGACGTACGACTTGGACATGAGACCCCCAAGCTTGTTGGTCTCGAAGTGGATCGGATCGCGAAACGCGCCAATACAGCACTCCCGCATGCCCCACGTGTCGTGGACGTCGAATTCGTCCAACCAGTCATCCATGTTGAACAACCAGTTCATGAAATCGGAGCAGACCCGAAGGTGGAAGTCGTCGGCGTCGGGGTAGCATGCCGCGGTGAGTTCGCCGGCCTTGAGGCCCATGAACTTGGTGACGCGGGGCTCGACGAGCCGGGCGCCTTGGAGCAACCATTTCTCTGACGCACGTGCTACCTTGTAGCAATGAGGGCTGAGACGGAGGGGGTAGTGACAGTCGGAGACAAGGTCTGGGAGGATGAAGCCAGTAAAGGTAGACTCAGGGACAGTGTTGTAAGTTGCGGTAGGAGCCATGTCGAATGATCAATGAGGGGGGAAAGGACGGTCGAGAAAGCAGGTTATATGACAGGGAACAGGACAATGAAGCTGAAACATGTCGAGCTGTTATATATCTTTGTCCGGATATGAAGTGACGTAGCCATTGCTCGGAACAAGCCTCGAGCGCCTGAGCAGCTACCCAAGATGGTGTCAAGTTGTCATCAAGACAACCCAGATGAAGACGAGCTATGCAATAAATGAGATCAGGCCAAGATATCGTCGAAACTGAGAAAATTACGTCCCTGACCTGTAGAGACAATCTGTTTCCCGTCCCACGAGTGACATATCAGATCTGAGTCCACTGTGTCCCGCAGCAGAATTTGAAAGGGCAAGCTTTGTTCTGCATCCCCGCCTATTAGGTAGTATGCCGCGGATATCAAAATGAAGCCAATGAGCTCTCCGTGATCGATTCAGAGTGGTTCACCCGGAATTCCAGATGGCGCGACGGAGTGCGACGAGAGCGGTCTTGTAACGGGCACATGGTCGACATTCAATGGTGCCCTGGTTCAGTACCTGAGATCCGATCGGTTGCACATGCGGAAAAAAATAGTGTGGAAACCATATTTTTCGCCGCTCGGACAATGATCTGACTCAATGTTGAACTGCCCCACCGCCGGATGGGAGAATGATTTCTGCAAAGAATGTGATTATGTAATCAGGAGAGCCGTCTGGTTTTCAGGGATCGTCAGCATCCTCGTGTATGTCGGGCCAAGGTCGCCGCATCGGCACACGCACCACGGTCATCCGGCGCCTGTGCATCCAATCCGGGCAGATTGAAGGCGCACCGAAAGCAGTGTGGATGGATAAACCTAGAAAGAGGCCGTTCAAGTCGTATGGCTACCGGTGCATTGACAGCGTGAGACGTCAATATGACCTGTCTGGCGAGAACAATAAAAGCATCTCATCAAAGCCAGCCAAAACTCTGAACCTGTGAAATGAAGCATAAAAAAAAACATATGAATAAGCGCCGGAATCAGTTTATGGCGAACAAGGTCAGGTCTCAACGTTATGATTACATAACACCGGACCATATGTGGATGGTGCTTTTGGACTTGGAAGAGGCCCGAACAATGTCCTCCTCAGCACTGCCCCTCAAGGTCACCCCAGCGTCCACCCCAGCCCGGCCAGCGCCCGCGTCCGATGCGGCGTCTGGTGCACGGACCCCAACCAAGCAGTCCATGGCTGCTCTCCCGGGCGAAATATCCAGCCCGCACGAGCTGACCGCTTTCGTGAGTCACATGGGCGGCGACCCCACGTCAATTATCATCTGAAAAGCTGTGTGTAGGTCGAAACGTTACTGGAGCAGCTCGACTCCAAGTTTGACGAGATGTCGTCACAGATACTAGATCGGAGTGAGCTCTTGTTCGCATCCGTCTGTGCAACGGCCTTGACCCTTTTGGGCTTCTAGTGGCCCAAATGTCCAACCGCGTCGACGCCCTCGAAAACGCGATACAGGACATAATATCGGGAGACGTGACCACACCGAGTACTTCCCCGACGCAGTTCCCTCCAACACCGTTACCGCGGAGAAGTGCAAGTGGTGTGTCATAAGCGTCTTCTGCCCCCCCCCCAGAGTCTGCGAGGTGCTCGAGTACTCCATACCGTGTATCTGTACAATGCTAGACAATTCACAATAAAGGCTGGTCCTCCGTTTCATCGCATCTTCATATGGAGTCATTCACAGCACAAACCTCCGATTACGACGCGCAGTCGAGAATCCTACGTATACCGAAGTCCTTGCGACAAAATTGGCCATCGAAGAAAAGAAGCCACCTCCCCCTTCATTTCCCGAATCTAGTCCAGGCCCGGTGCCGTCGGCCCAGTCCCACCTGGCATCAACACACGCCGTTGCGTCGCCCCACCAGGTGCACCACCCAACATCGACGACAGCATGGCACCCAACGGATTGTCGGGCTGTGTCTTAGGTGGCGTGATGGCAAAGTATAGAGACGCGATCTCCAGCAGGGCCTAGACCACCATGACGGGATCAACATGCCCTCAAGGTGCCGCATCTGGAAGACTCACAGCACGAACCTCCTTGCTGGCAAGGATACCGCCTTTCGCTTGATACGTACCACAGAGCCGGATCCAGCTTTCACGCATTGTCTTGTTTTTTTCTGCGTTTGCACGCTGACATGCCAACACCGCAAGTTGACAGAAATTGAGCACATGGTCGGTAGTCAGCACGACCTCGCTTGAATCGTTCACTGGGAGAGGCGACGCGTCCAGTGCAGATCCCATTGACGGCCGAGCGGCTATCAACTTGTTGACAAACTGAACAATGAACGTCCGTGCTGCAAGTATGTTTCCGTTTTCCAGGTATCTGTGTGAAAAAAGAGAAAAGGAAAAAGTTTAACCTCGGCGTCGACCGGGCAACGGTAGGCGCGACCCACGGAAGGGTGCCACGGAGCGCGAAGTTTCCCGGTGCTCCACCGACAACGGACCAATCCAACATCATCTGAGCAAGCAAACGCGCACTATCCCTTTTTCCCGAGGCTAATAAGTGCGTTTCCGCTACGTCATACGCACCATCTATTGTCCGAATGTCAGCAAAGTCAAATTTTCTATGGGAATCCGCACCTTTGTAAAGCAGTTCGCCAATATAATGGTGAAGATCGGGATCGCCGGTGGGACACGTAGTTCGTTTCGTTGTCCATCTGTGTAAGCACGGTACGTGAGCCGACAAGATCCGTGCAGAAGACAAACGGGACCGACGCGACCGCCCTATCGATAATTGTCTTGCGCCACGTCCCTGACGAACCCGTGAGCGCAATAAGCTGGGTGATCCTCCCTGATCGTGGCGGCGTCAGCACGCTTTGCACGAGATGACCGGAAGTGACCGACCTCTGGAGTCATCCGACACGATCTCTCCCTTGCTCTCGTATACATCGAGCAAAAACAAGGCAAGATCCGTTCCGCTGCCCTGGTGACCGGCCTTGAGCAGTTCCCGCGCGGATTGGAAGAGCACATCAATCGCTGTGTCGTACTGCCCTGCCTTCGAATACCGGGACGCGAACGTGCGTGCCTTTTGGTGGGCTTCGTAGGACTGCCCGCTCGCGACCAGCGGTAGGATGGCGTTCAATGCACGCGACGCGGAGGCTTCACCAGCAGGCATTCTGAGTGGTGGTGATGCCCATGCACGAAGGCGCTCGTATGGTCGAGGGTATCAGAAGTCTCCGGCCCGAGACCAGTGGCACTCCGGTTCGCAAGGAGGTCCATGTGCATTGCGTGCAAGTATGGTACTGTACATACGACGCATGGCACATACGACACAGCACCGAGATGCGCGTGTCACGGAATGCTATACGCTAACCAAACTTCACCAATCCGTGGGTCGGCACCAATCCAATCTTTGAGCACTTCTGCGGCTGCGGTCTTGACCGCCCACCCGACAAGGATGACCATTGTCGTAAGGATGGGGTGGCATTCCAGTACGACTGCGCAGTCAAGCTCGGGTCAACCGGGGAATTACGGCGAGGAGATAGGGATCTACCTCGAAGACCGAAACCCGCTGCCAAGCCGCCCAGCACGTTCCGTACCACCCACTCACGATCCAACTTGTCCTCGTCCCAGAATTCGAGGGCCCTGACTATCCAAGGGTTCTCATACGGCGAGTCGAACCGGTACGGACCTTGTCCTGGCAGCGACAGCGATGGGCGCCAAATCGTCAGGAGAAAGAGCAGAAACGATTTAGTAAATGACGAGTAGATAATCGCCAACGGAATGTGCGATATCCTGATGCCAGTGAAGTGAGACGTCGGGCGGCGCACCAGGCAGGACTTACTTGAACTGCTGGCGTGCGCCGGACGATTCGTTGGGGCGAAATGGCCTCCAAGACCCAATCCAGTCAAGGAATCCAAGTACGATACACGACGCGAGCACCACCCCCATATGGAACGCCATCGTTTCTGCCGGAGCAACTCAGCAAGTCGAACAGCGGGCATAAGAGAGTGGACAAACCTATCAAACAAGCGACGAGAACGCGGAGGAATACCTCACTCGTATCAACGCTCCACTGCGAGAGGTCCGAGACAACCTGCGGGTCTAAATGCTCGTAGTGAGATCTCCTCCGGTGCCGTCTTGCAAAATGACGTACTGAGCTGGGCCCAGCGTATAACTAATGTCGTGAGGGTCAGCTGAGAGGAAAAAGATAAAGCCGTGTCACTGACAGGCATCGACCAACACCAATCCACTCCCGAGCTTTAGGATATGCAGCCATCTGGCCTATCTTGCAGCAGGGTAAGCGATAGTCGCGTGACGAGCAAGCAAGCAACCTTTTCTCTGGAGAGCGCGTTCCGTCGCACAACGACTGCGTCTTGCACGGTCTTTTCATCGTCATATGCCTTGCGCGGCTCGGTTCCTCTGTTGTAGAGTAAATGCCGGTATACGCCTCTCTTGAGCAGGATAAGGTCAAGCAGAAGTGTGAGCGTGTCGTGCTCCACGTAGGGATCTGCGAAAGCGAGACATTTGCTCTACAGTACTTGATTTCAATTCACGCCCCTCGCTCCGGGTGAATACCACTAACGCACTGTTCGAGACGCAAGTTGTACGCGGACTCGTAGACGGTGTAGAGGTGGGATATTGGCTGCGCGCAAGTGATACAGATGGCCATAGCGAGCCGTGAGAAGACAACAGACATGCATGCTCGCTTAGTACTATGGTATGGACACTCGGTATCGTTTAAGCAATGAAGGGGAACATCGCCTTCCTCCCCTTGGGGTATGCTTTTCCGAATTCCTTCTTGTAGCCAGCGTGCTTCTTTGCGGCCCAAATATACATCTGTCCAGTGGCCACAATCAAGAAACCATAGGCTGTTTGTCCTCGTCAGAAACAAGCGAAGCCACGTGCGGAATGAGGCCTCACCAGTCCAGCTTCCGGTCATCAGCGCAATGGCAAACCAGGCAAGACTCTCGAAGAAATAGTTGGGGAAGGACACGAGCGAGAAGCCGTATCCCTGGGGTATCGCACGTTTGCGCGTCCCAGCCGGACGGAGGTTGCGGAGGCTGAGATGGGTGATGAGATTGGATATCTCGGCAAACTGGGTCGAAAGGGGTCAGGTTCGCGGACGAGATCGCGAAGGAGGCGAGAAGAGAACTCACCGCCCAAATGGCGGTACAGGACCAAATGAAAACGGGGTCGTCGCGTGGCGTGCCACGAATCCAAGGTGACATCGCCGAATACTGCGGCCCGTAGAGCGCAAATGCGAGGAAGAGCCCTATGCGCGTCGCGGGTATGAGCTCTGAGCTCCATCGAATCTAGGAAGATGCACACACCACTACCGATGTGATAATGAGCTGAACTAGATAGGCAAATGAGTGAACGCCTGTGGAGCGAGAACAGGAAACTCTCACTTTTTGAAAATGTTCATGGCTGGCATCGTATCATGCGAAAAGCGATGGACACTGGGACGGAACGTCAGCCCGATTCAGATGAACATGGTTGAATGGCAACTCACAATAGCGTTTCAAACTCGCGCTTTGCAAAGTGGAGCATGACAAACGCATATACGAATCTATGGGTTGCATGAACGCGTGAGGGGATAGAACAGAGCAAAGGATGCGTACTGTTGTAGCATACTGTGCTGGACTGGACCACCCCACACGTATTTCGGAAAGTGGTAAAAGATGGGGTGTATGACAAGGGGGCCAGCCTTGCCAGGCGAGTCAGTCGAGCGACGGGGAGGTTTCGACGTGCCAACCTACATATTCAACCAGGAAGACCGTCTTCCAGCTTATTTGGTGGCCGAGGTCCTTGACGAGCAGCTCACCCCCGTCCGCTACGCCCGCATCCGCCAACTTGACTTCATTATTGAGAATGTCCTTGCTGTCTTTGAGGGAAATCTTTTGGCGTGCGGGGTAAAACTGGATGGGGTCTGTATGCTGCAAAACGAGTCGGGCGTGAAAGTCACCTTTGGGAATTTTTTGGTAATGGCAGCCTTGACGTCGCCGATGGTCGCGTCCTCGACATGTATGTCGAGCTGACAGGGAAGGCCACGAGCAATGGAGATGGGCTTCCCTGCTGGCGACACGGTGACGGAAACCATTGTTGAAGTAGCCGAGCGAGTCGCGCGTCAGATAATATTCCTTACTCAAGACTAGGTTTATGTTGTCGCTGCTCTACCGCAATGGGCTCACGCGGCCTATTCAGACATGCATAACCAGCAAGTTCTATGGTTCTAACCCGAGCTAATGTTTGGCTGACGGAAAGTAACAGGACGAATGTTTTCTGGAGTGTCTTCGGTCGAATTGGACTATGACGAGTACATCCCACCGAATGGCAACAAGACAGAACGTCCCCTCGTCATTCTCCACGGGTTTTTGTGAGTACTGTTGCTGCCTGTCTCTTGCGGCTGACCAAACAACTGTACCTCAGCGGGTCCAAGCGCAACTGGCAGTCGCTCTCCAAGGCATTCTCACGCGACCTCGAGCGTCCGGTATATAGCCTAGTGCGCAATCACCGATGGTTTCCAAGTGCTCTCCGAGTGACACCAAGCCGTGCAGGACCTCCGGAACCACGGCTCTTCGCCGCACGTCCGGCCTATGACTTATACACACATGGCTGCGGACGTTCTCGAGTTCTGTCGCAAGCTATCCTTGTCAGAGGTCACCCTCCTCGGACATTCCATGTACGTTTCTCCCCCGATTCCCTGGATGTGGCCTGAGCCTATCCAAAAGGGGCGGAAAAGTCGCCATGACGTTCGCGCTGCACCCGGACAGGCCCGCTGATTTGCTCAAGACTCTCATAGTGTCCGACATTGCTCCAGTGCGTGCAAAAGTGTCAGGCGACACTGTGTTGCACATACAAGGCATGGAGGAGATAGAGGCGAACGACGTTTCTTCTCGTAAACAGGCAAACGCAATTTTAGAGAAATATGAGCAGGTATTGTTTCCCCGCCTACCCATATTCGGCAGGCCGACCGGCATTCCAGGATCCTAGCGTCCGCGCATTTTTATTGACCAACCTGAGCAACAACCGTTCACCGCTCAAGTTCAAAGTACCGATAGATATACTAAAGGAAGGTAGATCCGAGATTGAATCTTTTCCTTACGTTCCCGGCGAACAAATTTGGAACGGACATGCACTATTCGTCAAGGGGACGAAGAGCAAGTAGGTTTCGCGTCTTCGTATACGTTTTGGTTGCTGACCGTACCAGATTTATCAACCGTCACAACAAGCCGCTCATAGAGAATTTCTTTCCTCGGAATACCATTGAAGAACTTGATACCGGTCATTGGAGTGCGTTCGTGCCCTTTTATGTTTCACAACTGCTGACCTGCATGTAGTTCACGCAGAGATGTGAGCGTCCACGATATGATACGTCTCTGTAATGTTGATCCCCCGATTTTCAGGCCTAACGAGTTCAGGAAGCTAGTAGTAGACTTTATAAAACCCTCATAGGAACAAGACGAATGCCACCCCACTTTATGCTATTTATGTGTACTGAATTATGGGCTTACGCCGTTCCAGAGCTGATTTTACATTTGGCTGAGTGTCAGCCTGGCCTCAATTCGAATCCAAGTACACCTTCACGTACTTGATACATTTTCTCGGGCGCTGATGGTACTGTCGCTCTATCGGCGGCCTTGATTCGTCTGTCACCATTTATTATTCCGGCCATCCCCTCCGCAGTTCACTGAGGCTGGGGCTAACGACATGTTTAATTTACAGAAGCCAAGCA
>JBBPUI010001102.1:0-12163 GCA_038094615.1 Heimioporus aff. retisporus | reverse complement strand
TCTTATATAGTTGCAACGCCTTATCTCACCAATGTCCCTAAAATTCTTTTAGGTGAAATTGGTTCCTTTGCTACAGGCATAGTGGTGGTTGGTTTCTAAATAGTGGCGGGCTGCTTTGTGGGTTAGGACCCAATGGAAGATGAGTTGGTGGGTTGAGCGAGTGAGTCAGTGAATGTGGATGGGGTATTTGGGGTGGACTGGGGTAGGGCGGAAGGAGGAGGGGGTCCTGACAGAGGAGGTGGTGAGGTTGGAAAAGAGGGGGGAAGTGGAAATTGGGATCAGGGGGGTGGGGATGAATGGTCCAGAAGAGGTGGTGATGGTGGAGGTGGAGGGAGAGATGGGGGTGTTGGCAGAGGAACACATATTTTCTGGGAGAGGAATGGCAAGGTCAAGGAGGATTAGTTTGAAGAGTGTTTGGGTGGAGAGGTACTGGTGGTATGTTGTGGTGGGCAATTGGATTTCTGAGGGAAGGCAGCAGGTTGGAGGAGTTTATATTCTGCTAGAATATCCTGTGTGTGTGATAGATCTTTTTCTAGGACCCATGAGTCATCTTTAGGAGAATAGCCTTTCCATCTCACGAGGTACTGCCTGTGAGAGGGGTTGCCACAATGTCTGAGGATTCGTTCTATTTTGTATTCTTCTTCTCCACCAATCAGATCTAGTGATGAAGTGGGGAAGTTGGGGCCGTGTATCTCATTCTCACGATAGGGGAAAAGCAGTGAGGCATGAAAGACATTGTGAATTTTCCAAGTGATCAGGAGCCATAGTTGATAAGTAACCAGGGAGAGAATCTTGGTAATGGTGAAGGGTCCTTCTTATTTGGCGGAGAGTTTGGGGTGGATGATGGATTGTTTGAGGTTCTTGGCTTCAAGCCATACTTTGTCTCCTTTGATGAAGGGGGTGAATTTCCCATGATAGTGGGATTTCATGAGTTGGCAGGCAAGATCATGTGCAGCCAGGGCTTCATTGCAGGCAGCCATTAGCTCCTTGAGGCAAGATTCCAGTACAGGTAACTGTGTTTCAGAAATAACCATGGGGAGGGGACAGGGTTCATATCTCATCATGAGAAAAAAAGGGGATTTTCTGGTGACTGAGTGAGGGTGGTGGTTGTGGGTGAATTTGGCATTGGTAATGTGTTCAGCCCATGTGGTGGGATTATTCCCACAGAAGATTCATAGGTAGGTTTCTATTTCTTGATTGACTCATTTGGTTTCACCATCAGTTTGGGAGTGATAGGCGGTGCTAAGGGAGAGATTGTATCCTAGCAACATTCCAAGTTCTTTCGCAAAGGTGGATGCAAATTGGGGACTACAATCAGAGATAATTTTGTCATATAGGCCAAATCTTTTGTAGACATTGTTGAAGAATAGGGTTGCAATTCCTTCAGTGGGGGCGGTTTTCAGTGTAGGGCATAAAATTACCCCCTTTGTAAGTCCATGGTCGACCATGACCAGTAAGAAGTCAAATCCTGAGGATCATGGGAGGTGTGATGAGGTTGCAGGAGACCTGTTGGAACAGTCTAGAGCACTTGGAGGGGATCAGAAGGGGAGGGGGGTTGGCAGGGTGTATGTTGGCCTTGGCCTGTTGGTGGTGGGAGCATCCCTTGATGTATCTTTGTACATATGAAGATGACTAGTCCAGGCCACCAGAATTTGGCAGTGACCAGTTGATGAGTCTTCAGGAAGCCGGGGTGTCCTGTGGAGGGGTGGTTATGGCAGCAGGCAACAATGGATCTGCAGAGGTTGGTGTCAGCCAGGACATACACTTGTCCCTGATATTTAAGGATCCCTGCATCATATTTCCAATCAGAAAGTTACAAATGCAAAGTAGTAGGGACTTCTCCCCCAAGGGCCTGCAGGGAGTGGAGTACTAAGGAGTCCATTGTGGAGGAGGAGTGAAGCTTGTCAAATAGCGTGGTGTTGATCAAATTGATGAACAGGGAATGTGGCAGCATGGTGACATCATGATTGTCAGTTTCATCATCAGGGACAAGGTTGGGGCATTGGGAGAGGGCATCTGGTCCTGCTAGGGAAGTGCAAGGGATGTGGATTAGCTGGAGGTCAAAGTCAGCTAAATCTAGAAGCCAATGAGCTTGTTGGCAGTTCAGGTCCTGTGGTTGCCAGAAGTATGTTAGATTTTTGTGATTGGTGAAGACTAAGACTTGGACTGGGGTGGGGTACCCTTTAAGATATTGTTTCCACATTTTGAGGGCACAAATGACTGCTAGGAGTTTTTGGTTATAGATGTCGTAGTTCCTTTCTGTTGGGGAGAAAGACTGGGAGAGATAGGAACATGGTTTCCAATTCCTGTTGTTGTCTGTTTGAAGTGATATCTTTTCAGTGGTGTATTTGGAGGTGTCAGTCACTATGACAAATGGTTTGGCAAGGTTGGGGAATTGGAGGACTGGTTGTGAGAGGAACTTCTGTTTTAATTCCTTGAAAGATCTGGTACATCTGTTGTCCCACTTCCAGGGTGTGGTTTTCTTGGTTAAATCTAGGAGAGGTTGGGCTATGTTGGAGTAGCTTGGAATGAATCTCCTGTAGAAATTTGTGAATCTGAGGAAAAATTGCATGTCTTTGACTTTGGTTAGGGTGGGCCATTTTTTGATCCCATCGAGTTTGACAGGGTCCATGGCCAGAGTTTCAGGTTTCACTATCATTCCCAGGTACTCTACTTCTTTGGTGGTGAATTTGCATTTAGATAGTTTTAGATGAAGGTCCAGTTCCTTCATTCATTGGAGAACTCAGTTGGTTTGGTTGGTGTAGGTCTCTTCATCAGGGGAGAAGATGAGGAGGTTGTCCATGTAGATGATTAGCCACCCTTTGGTGATCATATCATGGAAAGAGTTGTTCATGAACCTTTGGAAAGTGGCCAGGGAGTTGGTTAGGCTGAAGAACATTACAGTTGGTTTGAAGAGTCCCTTGTGGGTGATGAAGGCTGCTTTCCATTGATGTCTGTCTTTGATATGGATGTTGTTGTATCCCCATCATACATCAAATTTTGTAAACACTTTGGTGTCTTTGAGTTTGTTGATGAGGTTGGAGATCAGTGGTAGGGGGTAAGTGTCTTTGATGGTGTGTTCATTGACGTATCTGTAGTCTTGACAGGGTCAGAGTCCTCCATCCTTCTTTTTGACAAAGAAGAAAGGGGATACATGAGGAGAATTGGATGGTTGGATTTTTCCTGTAGTGAGGTTTTCTGAAAGGAAGTCCTTGGTGGCTTTTCTTTCTTCAGGATTGAGAGAGCAGATTTTTCCAACTTTTGGTTTGAATGATTTGTCAAGATTGATCTTGTGGTTGTAGGAGCGGGATGGGGGTACATGGTTGGTGGCATCCTTGGAAAATACTTCCTCGAATTCTTTGTATTCATCAGGAGGTATGGTATTGTTGGTGGGGTTGGCTTTCATGGATAATTCGGTGGCTTTGGTCAGTTTTCTGACCATGGGGGATCCCAAGGGGTATTCTTTACAGCCATATTGGACGATGCAATCTATGGTTCTGATGTTGAAAGCCCTCTCACAGAAGTGGTAAGGGTCTTCAAAGTCAAGGTATCAGCAGAGGTGATCTTTCTTTGATTCATGTTCCATCCAAGTGTGGTTCATGGGCCAATGGGAGTTTCGAGAGGTGTATAGTTCTTTGGTTTGGTTGGTGGTTTCTGTGATAGTGACCTTTCCAGAGTTCCAGTTGATGATGGGGTTGGTGTCTTTCAACCAAGGATGTTTGAGGATCATGTTTTCTTTTCCACAGTGCATTATGTAGAATTGCACTCAGTGGACAATGTTGTTGAGGTGAATGGGAATTTCCAAGGTGAATTTGATGTTCCCATGTTTATTTTGGATTTGGTCCACATTGTGTACTGGAATTGGGGTGTGAAGTTGTTCAAGGGGTAGTTTGTTTCTTTTGGCAAAATGCCAGTTGATACAGGATATCGATACACCAGAGTTAATGAGTGCTTGAGTCCCAACATTTGTTGATGATGCGCACATGATCAAAATGGGAATATAAATAGCATTTTGAATTTTAGAGGTAAAAGGCACACATCTAGTTGGGGAGGGGGCTCATGTTGGTCAAGGCCTCCATTTTAAAAATCCAATTATTTGATGGAGTTGGATTCTTCCTTGTATAGAGGGGATTCTTCTTCTTCTTCTGTTATGGGGAATACCATTGTCTGTCTGACCTTCTTTGGAAAGGATTGGTGAGGTTGTGGAGTTTGATTGGGGTTCTTTGGGCATTGGAATGAATTATTCCCTTTCTGACAGCATTGGAAGCATAGCCCTAGTTTGACATATTGCTTTCTTTCTTCAGGGGTTAATCGGTCAATTCTGACCACATCAACTTCCATGGCATTCAGGTCCCAAGAGGGGTGGTGGTATTGGTATCTGAATGTTTGATGAGGGGCAGTATGGGAAGATTGGTTGAAGCAGGCGATGTCATCAGCTTTCTGGAATTGGGAGAAGAAGTGGATGGACTTGTTATACCATTCCTTGATCTTGGAGGGGATGGTATTCATGGACATGATATGGTGCATGAGGTACACCAGGAGTCCAGCTGAGAAATAGCTGATGAGAATGTTCTTGTCAGTGATCTTGGAGATTTGGACATTATTGCAGAAGTTGGCAATATATTTGGCAAGTTCATTCTGTGTGACTCGGGAGGAGGTGCAGTGTGTGGAGAGCCAAGAAATGGCGGTGGCTCAGATGTCATGCCCATCGCAGAGGTGTTCTTTGAATTTCTTTGAAAAGTCATCCCAAGAGAGTGGGATGTTTTCAGAAGTATCTGGTTTTGTAGTAAGGATTGTTTCTCTGTAAGTTGTGGCCCAAGTGGCAGCAGATCCTTTTGTCATGTATGACAGAGTGAATGCTACCTTTTTAGCATCATTGTTGTAAACCTCTTTGTTGATGGTGAGGTAGAAGGTGACAGTGGCAGCCCATGCTTTGGCTGTGGTGGTGTTCCCATCAAAGGGTTCAGGGGTTCCTAGTCTGAGTTCTGTTGGTCTGGTGTACAAGGGTGTTTCTTGTTCAGCCATGTCAGGCATGTTTGGTCTGGTGGGTTTGAAGGTGTAGGGAGCCTTGGGGAGTGTGTGAATGGGTGTGGTGGGGGTAGGTGTGATGGTCTGTCTTAACTTGATGTTTGCTTTGATGGATTCTTCATCAAAGTATTCCAATTCTTGAACAGATAGCTGTTCTGAGAGTTACTGGGAAAGGTGTTGATCTAGGGTCTGGGTTTTGGGATGATGATATCTATGTCCTCCAGGTGGGCAGTGACTGGGGATTGTTCTTGTTCAGACAAATCAGAATTGTTGGGGAAGGCTTCTGCAATGGCTTCTTGTCTGAAGTGGCTCTCTGGAACTCTGAGGTTCCCTGAGGGTCAAGGGTTACTGGGGCATTGGTGTGAAATGGTGGAAGACTACAGCGATGGTAGCTTGCTAGGAAGAAAGCAATTCCTTTTGTTACACTTGGCCCAGGTAGGGACAAGTGAAGACTTGGTAAGGATCACCTACACTAGTCAAAGGAGGGGTGACAGGGGGGTTCGGCCTAGATTAACTAGCTGAGGGGGTGATGATGGGGTTATGAGAGTGGATACACTCAGGGACAAGCCAAGGAGTCTTGGGGTCATGGCCAGGAGTGAAGGTTCAAGGGTTCAGGGTCAGGTAGTTTGACTACCAGAGATTATGGGAAGTCTTGTAATAGAGATGATCAAGGGTTCTTCTTTATCTAGGATTGAATGGCGAAGGATGAAGGAGTAAGGGGCACTATTCCCTTGGGATGAAGGACTGAGGCAAGACTGGTGAAGGCAAAACCCAAGTAGGAATTGCTTAAGGATAATGTACATGACAGCTGGGTATATATACTACTGAGGCAGCCAGGGGGCACTGTCTAAGGGAGTCATCCTGAGTAGTGGTAGAATAGCCATATGGCTATGAGGTCTAAGTATAATGCACAGTGAACTGTGATTGGTGAAGCTGTCCATGATGAAGAGAAAGTTAAGTATAAATAGCACAAAGGCAGCACAGAAGGAAACACATAGGAATGTCTAAGAAAAGAATGATCAGGCACAGCTGATCATGTGAGAGAATCAGGATCTAGGAGAGGAAATAAGTCTGTATTGTCCAGGAAGAAAGGTAAAGTAGAGAGACAAAGAAGAAAAAGAATAGGGGTCCACACGAATCATAACAAATTGTTTATTGTCCAGTTGGACTGGATCATAGATCAACAGCCTGTGCTTAGCATGGGCCAAGATCCTAAAATCCTTTGTAAGCCACACATTTTTGTTGTGGATCAGGTATTCATCAAATATGTGAAGTCTATCTTCTCCTGTGTGGACATCTCATGTTTGAGCAATTCTTCAATGATGAGGCAATGTATAGAAAGATAGTGCAAAAGGCAAGCACCAGTGTTTTTGAGCAAATACTGAATGGCATTTTGCCTCCCTCCCCATGACAACCTGCCTCCTGCTGGTTCTTCAACTCCTCATAGTGTTGCATCCAGTATATGATATAATAACATAATTGTTTCCATGTGGTGGCATACCTCTCTAGGGGTGGCAAATAGCCTAGTATCATACATTTGTTATATGGATCCTGCAGACTGTTCAAGGACATTAGTTGCTGTCTGCCAGATAAACCCCTTTTGGGTAGATAAGATTCTTGGGTCCATCAGAATTGAAATTGGATTAGCATCATCCATCCAGTGTCATTTGAGTACTGTCTCAATGTGCTATCTTCAAATCCAATGGGTTGGTGCATATAGATCTTGTGGTATATTTTGTTATGTGTGTAGAAATGTACCAGTCATGTCATCTTGCCCTCAGTACCATCTATATCCAGCTGTGAAGTGGAGAATGGCTTGGAGTGGATCAAGTCAGATTGTGGGTGAAAATGTGTCACTGTAGTCAAGACCAGGTATCTGGGAGTACCCCTAAGCAACAAGGCATGCTTTGTATCATAGAATGTCACCATTTGGTTTGTATTTGATTGCATATGTCCAACAGCAACTGATGACTTTGCAGTCTATTGGGTGGTTGACTAATTCCCACATTCCATGTTCCCATAGCATTCCAATTTCCTCATGCATCACTTTCCACCATTTATCAGTGTCTAGATCAGATGCACATCAGGAAAAACCTTCCATGGATAATTGATCAAAATCTCAAAAAAAGATAGATAATACATATATTTTCAGATATTACTCTATAATTTCATCAATTTACAAGATTTTGGATATATTTTCTATGTTTATTCACCACCCCTGTGGGATGTCATTATATTTTATGTAGATTTGCTTAGTTTATTTATCGCTGCTATAGGATATTAGGATATGTTAGGAGACTTACAACAATTTATTATGATTATAGATCAAAAAGATAACAAACAAGTATCAATAACACTCTCACTTGTTTTAATCTACATTTGGACAAATATATATAGAAAGTATACAAAAAGTGCTGGCAAAGTGTTAAGAGGAGTGTACAAAAAGTGTAGGAAAGTGTAGACAAAGTGTAGCCAAAGTGTAGGAAAAGTGTATCAAAAAAGCATACAAAAAGTGTAGGAAAAGTGTACCAGAAAAGCATGCAAAAAGTATGGGAAAAGTGTTGTCAAAGTGTAGCCAAAATGTACAAAAAGTGTAGGAAAAGTGTTGTCAGAGTGTACCAAAAGTGTATGAGAAGTGTACCAACAAAGTTTACAAAATGTATGAAAAGTGTGCCAAAAAAGTGTACAAAAGTGTAACCTCAAAGTGTAGGGAAAGGGTATCAAAAAAGTGTAAAAAAAGTGTAACAAAAGTATTGTCAAAGTGTAGCCAAAGTGTATCAAAAGTTACCAAAAAAGTATACAAAAAGTTTAGGCCCAGGATGGATACAGGTTTGTGGTGAAAACATACCAAAAAAACCACAATTTTTTGCCTCTTGGCAATTATTCAATTGGAGTTTGACACCTTGCATGGACATATCAATATCGATGGATAAAGCTCATGGTGATGACAGTCAGTCTTAAAGCTGTCCCTTTGTGCACTACTGATCTATCATAGTTCTCCTCATTGATGATGATGAGGATGACAAGTCAACCATCTATGTATAGTGAGCAAGTATGGACACTGGTGCTCATGTTTCACAAGCACGTTTCAGAACTCGTTGTCATGGTGGTCACAGCAGCCTCCCAAGCTGTTGTGTTGGCTGTCCAGAGGAAGGAAGCAATTCCCTATCTTATGTTGATTTTCACAGGTGCAGGCTGGGTCAGTGAGCTCCTAAGTGGGCATCCAGAGTGGATTCGTACCAAGCTTGGCGTCCACAAGGATGTCTTTGAGGCTCTCATTGCTGAGCTACAGGCAGCTGGTGGGCACAGAGATTTGAGAAAAGGCCCCAAGCTAGAAAAACAGCTTGTAATCTTCTTGTATATGTGTGTAACTGGCCTGACATGCAGGCATGTTGGCAAGCGCTTCCAGCAGTCAAATCAGATGATCTCTAAGTATGTTGTTTAAAGTAAACAATGGAAATACTGATAGAACCCACAGGTATTTCAAAATAATGCTCATTGCATTCTCCTCCCCTCCAATATACACAAAACATGTCCAGCTCCCTCATGCAGACAATCCGACACCAGAATTTATTGCATCAAATGATCAGTTTTATCCTTTCTTCAAAGATGCTATTGGTGCCATTGATGGTACTCATGTTGTGTGTACCCCATCTGCCAACGAATGTGAAACAGCCCGAAATCGAAAGGGCTTCACATTGCAAAATTGTCTCGTGTGTTGTAATTTCAACCTCAAGTTCACCTATGTATATAGCGGTGCAGGAGGGTCGTCTGCAGACACCTCCACTTTCCATGATGCACAGACCAATGACCTCACAGTCCTGTACAGCAAATATTACCTTGCAGATGCTGGCTTCCCCTTATGTGCTGAATTGCTCATACCCTATCATGGTCAGCAATACCACCTTCAAGAATGGGAACATTCTCAATTTCAGTGAGTATTTTCAATCTCTACTAATTTATTCTACTAATAGTAAAGGACAAGCCCAGGGAATTGTTGGGAATACTTCAACTTACACCACACTCAACTACAACATATTGTTAAATGGATCCTTGGTGTTGTTAAGTGTCATTTCCAAATTCTGGTTGTCCCCACTGAATTTCATATGGACATTCAAGCTTGTATTCCACCTGCGTGCTGCTGCCTTCACAACATAATTTGGACACTTGATGCAGGAGAATTGGTAGACCTTGAACACAGTGTCGACAACCAACCACTGGCAGGGCCCAATGGCCCTGAGGGGATCTATGGAACACTTGCTAGTGGTGTTCCAACTCCCAGTGATCAGAATATCATGGCCACTAAACAAGATCAGTTGGCAAATGCACTATGGGCACATTATGTAGCTGTGCTGGTGAGAAGGGGGATTCAAGTCAGGAGTGAGCTGCATGATTGAACACTGTATCAGTAGGCAGACATGTATTTGAAATGGTGACATGGACACATTGTCTAACGACAAGACTATGGCGATTTCAGGGCCTGCATGACCCTCAAGACCCTCCTCTTGACCCATGCAACCTGAATGCCAGTGTGTCGTGGTGATGTCTCCTCAGAAAGAACCAGGTATGTGTTGACATACTTTGTGTTCCTCTCAAATAGCTCAATCATCATCATGCACTCTCCATCATCCAACATATCAGCTTTGAGATCAATCAGCTGCTTGATGGCTGTGGCTCAGGGATTGGTAGGAACATCCTGTCTGATGGTGGGGGGGTTCGCAGCTTGGGCTTGGACAACCTGGCAATAGGATGGTGGGGGAAGATTTGACATGGCTTCACTAAACGCTGCAATGCTGCTCTGAAAAGTATTGTTGATGGAATTGAGTTGGTTGCCAATGTTATTGACAGCCGAATGCACTGTACCAACAGCACAGCGCTTCTGGGATGAGTGGCCAGATCCAGATTGAGTCACACCCAATGATATGGCTAAGGTACCATCATCAGTGGCTTTATGTTTACTGGCAGACATCTCACTGCATGTAAGTCGAGAAGTGTCGATGATGGTGTTATCTGGTGCCAAATTGGTGTGGGGAAGTGATGTGGGTGGGGGGGGGACTGGGGAGGGATGAAGAGAAAGGGTGATTGGCAGAGGGGCAGGAACTGATGGAGCTGTCAGAATGGCACCAATATTTCCTAACATACCATTGCTGCTATCGTCATCACTAGATCTGCAAGATGGTATGCCAGTTGCTTGAGTTTCTTTGGCTGATGTAGTGCGGTTGTCGCATGTCGCAAAGAAACTATGCACTTGGGTGTCATGAGTTGAAACGAATGACTTGAGGCTTTCATAGTATGGCCGGCCCTTATTCTTGAATGGGGTGGCAAGCGGATTGTGCTGTGGAGAGAAATTTGAGGTTAGCACATGTTTTAGAAAGGTCAGATAGACATACATTGACATAGCTGGTCCAAACAGTTTCGGCTTCATCACCGATGTTAGCACCAAGTTCTTCTGAGTAGGTAAACCTGGATGCATTGGTCACAAGCTTGTGAACAACATCAAATGTCTTCCTAAGCTAATTAAAAATAAATATATTGGATTGATAAATGATGGAGACATACATACCCAGTTCCATTTTTCCTTGCAAGATGCTGGTGTCTTTGGCCCTCCCTTTCCTGGGTTTGCCAGTGTTAAACAGCTGCAATCACAGGCTGGAGTCCACTGTCAGAAACTAATATATTGAGGGGTATCAACTGCTACACACCTGGAGTCCACTGTCAGAAACTAAGGAAGCAAAGACAGTGAACTCCAATTGATAATCTAAGTGGAAAACAGAAGTAAACAATGCACCACAATAGTGCCACAGTAGAAGAGCTCCTAAACAAGAGGGGCTGATGACAAAGCACAGCATGCACAATCACATGCACAACACAATCACATGCAATGTGCACAATCACATGCATGCAGAATCACATGCAAGCAGAATCACATGCAACATCAACTGCTACACACCTGGAGTCCACTATCAGAAACTAAGAAAGTGAAGACAATGAACTCTGACTGATAATTTAAGTGAAAAACAGAAGTAAACAATGCACCACAATAGCACCACAGTAGAAGAGCTCCTAAACAAGAGGGGTTGATGACAAAGTGCAGCATGGACAATCACATGCACAACACAATCACATGCATGCAGAATCACATGCAAGTGGAATCACATGCAACAGATTGGGAGCATCCAGTATGCTATTCTCACTGTCAAACTGTCTCTTGGGTTCTGGTGAGTTGTGAGAATTTTCCTCTGCATTCTGCATCACTCTGGCTAACATAAGAGGCTAGAAAAGTGATTGATGACATATATAATGTGATGTATGGACATGATTTTTATTGGGTTGTTGTGAGTATCCTGCTGTAGTGGAGTCAAGGATCTTTGTCATGTAGGTAGCATACACTCTATTGCAATTAAACAGGAAGATTGCAATGTGTTTCAAGCATCTGATTGATGTAATGCAATCATGGTCTTGAGTGAGAGACCTTTACATGCCTGTATACACTCCTTTTCAGCATTGTCATAAATCATACTGAGATGCTGGTAGAATGTTTGCTCTGATACTTTATGTGGTTGGCTACCAGGGTAATTTGTACAAATGCACACAAGGAGATAGGTGTGTCTCAAGGATGGCATAAGGTGGTTGTAGACAGGGGGTATATTTCTTTAAGTGATGTAGTAATACTGCTTACAAATTTTCTGTGCCATCATGATGAGTTGAATGCATTGCAACACACACATTTATGACCTGTGTGTTGGAATGTACATATTGTAATGACAATTGTGCATTTGTATTGGATTGTGATGATACATTACATGTGGAGATTATGTAATTGAGGATGTAATGGTGATGTGTCCTATCACAGCACACCACAGTATAATCCATAGGTTTGTCATGTACAAACATAAGGTAAACATATCTTGTCATAAGAACTTCTCACAAGGAGTGATGTGTGGTAGAGGACAGTACAAGTGGGAGTTCGTAAATACTGTCAAGTCTGGTTTCTCCAGGTCTTTGGAGGTTGGATGTATGTGCAAGAGGTCAGAGGTCAGAGGTAGAGTGGGCAAACAGAGGGGTGAGGACAGTGGCTTCAGGTAATGCCTATGCCCTTGTACTGACCCAGTCCTCATATTTTAGAGGGCAGAGT
>JBBPUI010001101.1:0-12165 GCA_038094615.1 Heimioporus aff. retisporus | reverse complement strand
GAGCCATCAATGGCATTCATGTATCATTGATACATCAGATAGGTGTTTTGAAACTACCATCAAAATTATAACACATTTTTGTGCTTATTACCATTATATCGATGTATCAAAATCACTATACCGACTCTCCACTTGAGCCATCGGCAGCCCCTGAGAATAGACATTGGTGATTCAATCCGGCGCAATTTCATATGTGCGAGACAGCTGGGAACCCGGACGCGGCACTGGATCAACGCCGTATTGAATGGATCCACGGTGCCCGAGAAAACAGTTTCATTGTTTTCTGGTGAGAGACGCCCGAAGTGCAAAAAGGGCGACCAGTGCAATCCCAAGTGATGATGACTAGCAAACTAAGTATCGGATCCTATGTCCGCAGAGACGAAGACGGATTAGACGGCTTCCTTGTGAAAGGAAGCTCCAGTTGTGGCCAACTTTGTATATCCGGCCTTCCTTTTAGTGCAAAGATTCAAGGATCAGGGACAGCGGACAAGCCTATGACATGATCAATTTTCCAAGTAAGCTTCGCCTGTGAATCATCATGGGCGCGCAGCTGACGGTACCTACTGAATTAGTACTGGACGTAATCGCGCTCTTACATTTCATTGGGTGGCAAATCACATGGACGGATGTGCCGCATGTGCGAACCCCGCATTTGGTACCCATCTGATCATGGCCACATCACCTCGACCTAACGTTACATCTTTCATTCGACATGACAGAATGGTCATGACCGGCGTCCGTGTCGGTGACTTCGTCCACCAAATCTGCAACATCACTCAAAGTCGTTGTATAGTCACTAATCAAGCCCTCCGCTGTCCTAATTGTATACCGACGGGACATAATATGGTCGCCTCAAGGAGTAATTTATCCCCCAGACGTATTCTCTATATCATGTCCACGGCTCCCAACCTTCTCCAGTCGCTCGTCGCGAGCATCCTGGAAAACAACTACTTGACTCGTATGCTTCTCGGTCCTTTCTCGCCCGATCCTGAGTCATTGATATACGGTATACACCTTACCAGTTGCGATAGCGACCATTATGGGATACGATTACAGTAGGCATTACATCCCTCCATCTTGTTTCCGCTGATGATGAATCACAATGTTATTAGTTCTGACATTTTCGATGGAGGTATGCTCTGAGTACGGGATCGTTCCCATGTGTAGTTCACTAACGAAAGACTTGTTTAGGTTGAATACATTTGGGCTAGAGTCCCTGTTTTTCGCATGGTCACAATGTTCTGAACCGCTTACAGAACCAGCGCTGGACATGGGTTTCTTTATTGTTCATCATTGTAGGTATTTGCAACTCTCGAGATCTGTACATGCACCAAACATCAAACTCCAGACTCGTTACTGTGGTCTGCCGGTAGTCATGTATGTCCAGGCTTGACACTAAAGTGATGAGGTTGGTTGCTGAAATGCTCATTAGGATTGTTGCTTTTGGTATGGTCAGAAACATAGGTCCAGGTTTCCTGAGCTGACTCGGCTGGTTAAAGTTGGCAGTTCCTTCCTTCCAGTACCTATTCAGGTAACTCTCCTCACCTCAAACTCAAAATATCTTGACCATTTGATGGCATACAGACGTATGTGTGGTGTTCCATCATATATGTGACAAGACTTGTAAGTAATTGCCCTTTTTTGAAATTTCTAGCTGTAAGTCAGTAGTTTGCATTGGACATTTTGCTATATTGAATGGCCAATCCAAGGCACTGTACTTGCAACATATGCCAACTGGTCCAGCACTATTTTTTTCAGTGCTGCAGAGAGTGAGATTTTGTAGTCATATCAAGTGGCCTAAATGAATTTTATCTTCGAGTGCAGTGGTAATGATCCTTCGCCTTTGGGCACTGTACAATCGATCAAGATTGGTTCTTGGCACCCTCCTCATCCTACTCATCATCAACCTCATCTTTATGCTAGTCGACAATGTGATGCTTACTGATCACAAAATGCTAGTTGGTGTGTGGGGACTCCTGTTATATCATAAACACTACACTGAAGTTTACTTGATCATTCAGTCAGTACTGTCCAGGTGCTTGACTTTACCTTGTGCAATATACAGAGTCTGCCTGCTGTTAAAGCAGAGGATACTGCTCAGGCTGCTGTTCACCTCACTCTTGGGGTCCTGATGTGTCTGCTTGTTGTTATTCAATTTATCACACAGTCATTGCAGATGTATAGAGCAACAAAGACATTCCAGCTCAATCATTACATGAACCAACTCACAAGGGAGGGCATTGTCTACTTTGTCACGTGTGTCTACTCTTCATCCTGCTTTTTTAAACATTGAAGACAGCTTATCTGCAAATAGCACTCTTTCATATGCATTGATTAATCTGCTTGGAATCACAACAAGCTTCGTATACAATGGATGGTGGCTAGTGTTGGTTGTGATAGAATATGCGCCGACCTTCACTCTCATTCCCAGATTCATCCTGAATCTGCGTGAGCTCTATGCCCGTGATCTTCGAGGCAGACGTGGGAGCGAGATTGATACGGCCTTTGGGCTAGGATCCGCATTTCACCATGGGGTCGTCGCAAGTGTACTCGTGTTTGCAGATGGAAACGCAGGACAGAACGAGCAGGAAGATCAGGGTGAAGGTATACAGATGGTAAACCGGGAAATCTGCCGTGAAAGCCGTGGTGTGTGATGTGAGCAGTCATGTTCGGCACCTTTTCCTGTGTATAAAGTTATGTATTATAAATCGCTTAGCGAAGAAAAGGGTATTCGCATCGATAACAAGTGTACCGCGAGTCTGAGAACTAGGTGTATCAAGAAGCACAATCTACGTGGCAGGACACGAGGTAATTGCAAAAGAGGTCCATGGCTTGGGGCCGGCCATCCCAAAAACAAAGGCAAGGAGGATGGGATGGAAGCCCTGGACTCCTGAGCCGGTCTCACTGTGCTGCGCTTTGCTTGCGTTGAGCCAGGCATTGAGATCTTCGCACGCAGAAATCGATTTGCAGATCAAGGTTAAACATGAAAGACTGTCTGCAATGACTCAAAAGGGTCTAGTGATCCGTCCAAACACAGGAAGGGTGTCGACGTGGGCTAAGATATCCGAGTTCTGCGCATCCGCCACTCCGAACTCTATATTCCCAATTCCCAGGAGGCAGAACGGCTATGAGGACGCTGAAAGTAGAAGTGTGCTTAGACTTAAAGCCGACTGGTCTAAAGTTGTCAGTCACAATAGATCACACATGGGAGTACTGCTATTAAGACTGCATGGGTGTGCATAAAGAGGTGAGAGGGCACGAGGGCATGAGAGTGAGGCGAGAGAGCAGGGGGAGGGCAGCAGGGAGGAAAGGTGACAGAAGTACGAGTGGCTGTACTGGTGTGATGGCAGTGGGTGGCTTATCATGGCGTTCCTCCCTTCGCCTTCACTATTGTTGCCATGGCAGGCAGCCTGTTGGGAAGCACTCAGGCGAGTTGAGTCAATCTGGATTCCGATTGCAGCTTGACTCCTCGGTTCCATTATTGTCAGCAACAGAGTTGCCGTATGTTGACGGCAAGGGCGAAGGGTATGTATCTTTATTCTGTTTTAGTACGTCGGAAAGTGCGCCATCCTTTTATAACTTGTGTTGATGGTATATAATTTAGTGACGGTGAGTGTAGAAGGGTATTATTGCAATACTACGCCTACCAGTGTCCCGTGACTGGGGTATCTGGAACATGGTTGTAAGTAGCACCCGCAAGATACGCTACGCAGGATGGAAGGTTGGTATACTGTTTCTGTATGCGGTATCGGTCACTAGAAAGAGGGGCGAAGTCATTGAAGGTGGGAGCGTGTAAGCAATGGCAGTGATCATCGGTGCGTCGTAATGGATGGATTTATTGTATGGTAGTGTCTGACTTACGTTGCTCTGGTCAGGCCCGATAGAGTATCAAGTATATTTGCGGAGATGAGGACGGGGCTGGACGGCTTCTCTGCGAAAGGAAGCTCAGCTTTTGATCGACTAATCAAGCTAGCATGCCTGACCGTGCTAAGACATTGTTGGATTTCCTACTGTTTCTGGACTTCTCGTTAGCACGAAGGTGAACAGACGACACTAGTGCTTTGCGGACAGCTCTATCCTCATCATGTTTCAGATCAAGATCTAACCTAGCCTAACCGAAACATTTCTCGCACGTCACGGTACGTGTTACGTCCTTGTTTGGCAGCTTCTTACCACCGAGTCGTTTTCACCCAACACGTGATCCCCTCTTTCTCGAACGCGGTCGTTTCTTTAGTCAGTTCGGATGCTCGCACAGAGCAATGAAATTTGGGTCCTGTCTCTACTGGATTGGCTGCGCGGTGTAGCATATGGCCTTTCGGAAGCAGGCAAAAATCACGCTTCACCCACATGAGGTCTAGGGTCTGTCTTTCCTATCCAACATTGGACACCAATCAGAGTGGGCTATTGCTTCCCTTCAAGCAAGGTTATCGCCGCCCGCAGATAGCAGTTTTGATTTACTAAACTCGGCACCTACATGCGGTGATTCATGTCGAACCGATGGATTCATT
Organism: Heimioporus aff. retisporus; assembly: GCA_038094615.1. Taxonomy (NCBI): domain Eukaryota; kingdom Fungi; phylum Basidiomycota; class Agaricomycetes; order Boletales; family Boletaceae; genus Heimioporus; species Heimioporus aff. retisporus. The sequence goes on along the minus strand of JBBPUI010001101.1, from coordinate 7,657 downwards.
GTGCCGTATTCGGAGGTACTTATCCATGCACATTGTTTTATTTCTCTGGTTTAAACATCCAAACCAGGTAAGCAGGACGAATGCCATCAAGTAGGCGATGCACCTCCATGTGCCAAGACAGGATATGACCGTGCGCTATCGGCCGGTTCGCCAGGTAGGCCTTACCCGTGAATACGGCATCGACGGTCACCTATGTTTCCGCAGTTGAGGGTATGTGTTGAGCAGGCTGCGAATGTGAGCGCGTTCTTGGTGATTCGTCGGATGGCACAATGGCTAAATCTATAGAGATGTGCGGGCGCCACATCCGGGATTGCATTCAGTCGTAGCTGAACTCACTGAGACTTGACATTACGTTTGACACGATAGGAGAACGGTCATAACCAGCATCCGTGTCCATGACATGGGAGTCCCGCCAAGACTGCAACAATGTACGAGGCCATCATGCGATCACCAATCAAGAACATCTTCTCTGCTGTCATAATTGCATGCCGACAGGACTCTATGCGATAAATACATGCTAGCTCGTTCCCCCACTTGACGTACACCACTTATCACGACCATGGCTTCTAGCCTCCAATTGCTTGTCACGGCCATCCTGCAGAACAATCACGTGTCTCGTATGCTCGTCAACTCTCTCGTCATCTTCAACTGATTAGCTCGCCTTTGTCGGTTGCGCTTATGATCCTTGCGGAATATGATTACGGTAGGTACCATATCTCGTCATTTTATCTGTGGCGGATGGACCATAATGGTACCAGTACTCGTGATTCCAATGGAGGTATGTCTTGGATTGTTTCCATGGATAACTCACTGATCAGCGACTTTTTTAGGTTGAATATATCTGGGTTAGAGTCTATGTTCTCATGCAACCCAAAATTTTTGAACTAGCTGCAGAACCAGCGCTGGACATGGGTATCTGCATTGTTCATCCTCGTAGGCGACTGTCGATCCCAGTATCTGCATTTGTACAACCATCGGACTTCAGGTTCGTTATTTTGGGTTGGCGACGATCATGTATGTCCAAGCCCCCTACTATCCAAATAAATTGGCCATTAATGAGTTCACTAGGGTTATCTCTCAGTATGTTTGATGGATAATGGTTCTGAACCTTCTCAGTTCATTCGGTTGGTTAAAGTCGGTACCACTTTCCTGCCGGTACCCATACAGGTAATTGTTCCCACTTCAAACTAAATATGTCTTGAACGCTTAAATGGCATATAGATGTATGTGTTTTGTTCTATCCAATGGCGAAAATAGGACTTGAAAGTAACCGCCATGTCTCATTTTAATCAATTGTGAGTATCATGATTCTGCATTGCAAATTTCACTCTTGAGACGTCGTGGTGATGATCCTTCGCCTTTGGGCGCTGTTTGATCGATCGAGACTGATCCTTGGCATACCTCTCATCATTGACTTGAGTCCGCAAGGCAAGCGATAGCATAATCGATAGCAGTTACACGAGAGACAAACGCACACAGCGTACAACACTAGACACCGATATGCACATAGAGAATCCGTTGATCGAGGGGCACCTTGACAGACCTCGTCGTCCTCCACAATGCATACGCCGCTCGCGTATGATCTAACCGACCCGACTCATCCACCATATGCTTGTAAAATACGGATGTGATCTTGTTCGCCTGTGCATCGTCCACTGCCCACATCGTCCCGATCACCGATCGAAACCCGGCAAATTGCATCGCAGCCGCCAGATGGAGCGACTCGTCCGGACTCTCCTCGTCCCCGACCGTCGTGTGGCAAGCGGACAAATATGCAAACTCGGCGTGCTGCAGATCGCATTGCATGATCCGTTGAATCGTCAATCGTCCGTCATCAAGCGCGAACCCGGACTCGAACGGCTGGCTCCTTTTCGCGAGCCCATGGCATGCGATGTGTACCCACGCGTTCTTGTTCAGCTCGTCCATCACCCTGGAAATGCACGACGCTTGACCCTCGATGGATGTGAACGTTGTGAGACCATCCATTCGCTGTCCAACGTTCACCAGTTCGGTGCCGACGGTATGAAGCTTGCTTGTCCCTGCGGCATCTGCTTGACCGATGGCAACGAACCGCTTCGGGTCAGGTGAGGGGAATGCTAAAATGGGCCGCCTTGCACGAATGAGAGCACTCAGCGTGGGGGTATAGGATGAAATGTACCGATCAGAAAAGCCCTGCTGACCATCCCGATATGGAGCGGCAGCGTGGAGAGGCAAGAAGGAAAATTCGGAAGTGGGACACCACCAGATACGGGATCGGGGAGGATACGTTGCATGGAGGGAAGCAGCGATGCGGGAAACGACGAGGTCCCAGAGTTTGCGCAGGAAAATTCGAAGCGGTTTGGTGACATCCTCTCTCTTTGCGATCTGAAGCAATCGAACGAGATCAGACGCCATCTCTCGGACACCCTCCTTTGTGACTATCAGCGGAACGTGGATGGGATCACTGTCTGCAGAGACAACGAGTGCATCGCAGCTGTAAAGACTCGCATTCACGATGACGACAGGTCCGTCACTAGCCGCACGTCGGAGGTCGGGGAAAAGCGAGGGTAGAAGGAAGCGAGAAAGACCAGGGAGCTCACGGATCCTCAACACTGTCCCTTCCAGCTTCACGTTTAACCTCCAAACACGATCATGTTGGTCTCCACCGGCAGAGTTGAGAGCATCACGAATGAGTGAAGTCACATAAGTATAGTGATCTGCTAATGCCCTTCCTTCTGAGCCAGATGCGACCACATCGTCAAGTGGGGAACGGATGCGAGCGAGCTGGTTCCAAGAGAGAGCACGACCTTGTTCAAGCACCTCGACGGCACATGTAGGAGACTGGTTACGAAGACAAGCTGAAAATGCATCAATTGCAAGTGATGCAGATTGCTTCCTCAGAACGGCAAGATGCTGGGGTAAAGATGGGAGTGTGGTAAGGTATTGAACGAGTAACCGGAGAGCTGTTTGATATGCAAGAATGGTTGAGGAGTGGTAGAATTTTTCAGCTGCTCTGATCCAAGCTCTCGAAACAGAGAGATCGCCGGAGGATACCGATCGTGTGTTGTAGGTCAGCTCTTTGTAGAGAGAAAACATTTCCTCTTTGTCGCTTTCTTCGTGGAGCTGAACTCAAAGGGATGAGAAAAAATGCAATGACGCTGAATGAAAAAAGTGTGACCTGCTGATACCGATTGGCAAGACCACCCACTAGTCTATCTAAAGACAGTGACCACAACGGATGCCCTGGTGGACAAAGTTTCAGAGCCTCTCCATGGAGGCCAATGGCCTCGTTGAGATCCTGCAGTCCACCCAGCAGCAGGTACCGATTGCGAAGACGATTTGCAACATTAGTCAAGGAGATCGATCTCTGTGGATGCCCAGGTGGGCAAAGCTTCAGATCCTCTCTCGCAAAGTCAATAGCCTCACTGAGATCATCCGCGCCGCCCAGCTGCGCATATCGATTGGCAAGGCAAGCAGAGAGGTTGCACAAAATACACGACCGATTCGGGTGCCCCGGAGGACAAAGCCGCAGCGCTTGTTTGTTGAGGTCAATGGCCTCGCTGAGATCCTGCAGTCCACCCAGCAGTAGATACCGATCGCGGAGATGATTTGCAACGTTGCTCAAGGAGATCAACCTCTCTGGATGCCCAGGTGGACAGAGCATCAGATCCTCTCTCGCAAAGTCAATAGCCTCACTGAGATCATCCGCACTGCCCAGCTGTGCGTATCGGCCGGCAAGGCAACCAGAGAGGTTGCACAAAATACACGACCGATTTGGGTGCCCCGGGGGACAGAGCAACAGCGCCTGTTTGTTGAGTTCAATAGCGTCGCTGAGATCCTCGGCTTGTCCGAGCTGCTGGTACCGATTATGGAGATAAATCGCGAGTCGATACAAAGAAGTGGATCGGTCCTCGTTTCCTGGCGGACGAAGCTCCAGAGCCTCCCGCTCGAGGAGGATGGCTTCCTTGATGCCCTCCATTCCTCCGAGCCGTTCATACCGTCGCCAGAGATGGTACGAAAGCCGGCTCAAACTATAAGCTCGCCGGGGGTGGCCAGGGGCGCACATCGCGAGGGCTTCACGATCAAAGGCGATCGCCCCCTCGATGCAACGCGCTTCGGCGCCTTGCACAAACTCGACACAAAGCGAATCTGCGCGCGAAAACAGTTCTTCAAGAGTTTGCCGAGACACTTGCTCGTCCTGGCCGTTAATGCGATGAGGCTGCAATCCCGACAAGATCTGCTGGGACATACCATCGTGGGGCTAACCAGTAAGTGCGTTGGAGTAGTTCTTGAACAGTTTGCTGCGTCACTTGCCTGTTCTAGCCGTCGTCGACGTTGCGAGGTCCGGGATCGTTGGGCAAAAAGTTGAAGTCGTTTGAATGTGGTGGTTAGCGGGAAAAGTGTTGTGAGTTACGCGTCTGAGACAACGAAGCCAGAAAGTCGTGTGCCGCGTGTTTGCATCCGTGATGATCGAACTTGACAAGCACGCGTGGGTACGCAAAGAATGGAATTATCACAGACACATACCTCGGGAATACCGTACCTTTACATATGAAGAGAATGTAGTATACCATAATGAACGTGATAAATTCAGGATGAGTGGGTCCAAAAAGTGCAGGAACCAAGTGGAGAATTAAAAAAGTGGCCCTCAACAAAAAAAAAGGACAGGAGGGGTGAGTATGTCCCCTCGACCAAGACTTTTTCAAAAAAAAGACGTCTAGAAATGAAGGGAGCGTGCGGTGAGGAGTAAATATCATAAAACGAAAACAGTCCAGAGAATCAAGATGGTGGTGGTATACGTTACGAGTCAGCCTTGGACCAGCCACCGCCCCCACCCGCATGATGGCCTTCATGAATGCAAACGATCGGGTCTTGCGGAACCGGATTGATCCTGTGCTACGACGCTGCGTCAGACCTAAGGTCTAATCCAACCCACTGTACGCACCTAATCCGCAAACAATCCTTTTACAAAGATCCTCGAGCTGCTCTATGGGCGAATACGAGGTGAGGAAATCGATGATGCCGAGGTAGTGCGGCACGACCGTCGGCTGGCTCCCCTCGATCGCCCCAGTCTGTGTTAGGTCCGTGCGGAGGCGCTTTGGATCAGATTCGCGCACAGCGCGTTTCATGGTCATTGCCTCGGAGGCCGTGCCTCTTTGTGTTGCGGCGAATGGCTGGCGCGGTTGGCTGTACCCACCTGCGTCAGCACTGCTACAACAAGAAGCTTTGCCGCGCACCGAAAACACGTTGAGGATGTTTCTCCACATACGATCTCAGTTTCCCCGCATGACGAGATGTATCCCAACGAGGAGGCAATAGTCCCGAATGCAAAAAGGCAGCGACGCGGCCGTTTGGCGAGAAGCGCGCGCTTCTTCGGGCCGAGCTCAAGCAACTTGTTACGGTTGAGTTAGTTCAAGTCCTTGAGCACTCCACGGCGATGCTTTTGTCCCTTGAAAACTCGCGGCGGACGGCGTTTGTCCTGAGGTTATACGTTTCGTGAGTGTCCTTGTGAAGAGGAAGGAGGTTTTCATGATCGCAGAGTGGATCTTACGATACGATACCCGGGAAGCTGGAGACGATGAAGGATGTAAGAGTATGAAAGGAAGGTGTAGGGGTTAGACTTGACGTGAGCATAATAGGCCTTGAGGATGGACAAGAGGAAACCGTGCTCCGAGTGTCGCCGGATAGTAATGAATCGAGAGTCGCGGGAAATTTTGAAAAAGGAGCCGGACGGCCGAATTTGGAGAGTGTAGTTTCCAGTGAGGGAGAAAAGGTAGTACGACGGGGCGAGCTGAAAGCCGTCTTCGCATAGCTTGAGAAAGACCCAGGGACAATAGTCGTTGAACTTGACCGATGCAACAAGTAGTCACCGCAGGGCAAACGTAACCGCCGACAGAACTGGATTTCATAGACTATCATACCAAAATACAATCGCGGTCGGATTCAAACGTGTTAACCCCAGAGTCACGCATCACTGATACGCCCACAATTTGACTCTCCCATCTCTATTTCCTCCCCGGATTCTTCTTTGTCTTTGCCCTGCTCACAGCCGTACCACGCACAGACACAGACGTCAGACCAAACGCTGTGTCGAGGTAGTCGCCTCCACGTCCCCCTCGAGAATCCTGAGCGTAGAGCGCCCGCAAGTTCAAAATAAATCGGGGAACGAGCGTGAACGTGGGCACGACCTGTGCTATCGACAGCAGGATGGACCATTCGTTCATCGTGATATTTGTTGTATAATCCAGCAAGTTGATAAGCGCATACGCCAGGACGCTGTTCGTGTGAAATTACCGTCAGCTCGATGAGTCTGAGGAAATGAAAAGCTAGGGATGTGTGCATACCAAAGAAAGTAGACCATGCCTTCCTTCACGAAGAGGTTCACATAACGGTTCAGTTGGATCCGCTTCGTCGATTTGTACGCTTGAAGTGACTGGGTAACGAGTTGAATGGCGAAAAGTAGAAACATCAGTACACCAAGAGTCATCTGCACAACGGCGGCAACTTTGGGGACAACTGGGATAACATAATCTGCCACGCAAAACGAAAAGTCAAGCAATTGACTAGTAATAACTGAATAGTCGATCAAATGGTGCCTAGTTATGTACCAGGCATGAAGTGAGGCCACGGTTCACGTACCCACGGTGTTTTGAGCGGTGGACATGATGCAAGGAACCAGGCCGAGAATGATTTCCGCAACGCATAACGTGGCTAGGATACCGAGTATGAGTCGTGATCGATTGTAAATCGCCCGTACACGGAGGATCATCGCGACTGCATCCAATGAATTGTGAGATTCGTTTTACAAAAAAGTGGGATCTCACCATCTGCAGCAGCAATGAAAATCAAAGTAGCCCATATGCCGTAAATATAAAGACCATTGCCTTGGAGATGATATTCAATATGAGACTTTGGAAGCACTGGATATATGTGCTTACAACTATCGGGATGTAATCAATCTCCATACAATTGTTAGCTCGGGATGAGGCATGGTACATACGCCTAATAGTCATGGTAGTTCTGTGAGTGTATTCTCTCGTGCGGCATGCCGCTCACTTTTTCGGGGCCAGGAAAGAAAGTGCTTCCCACTTCCATTAGATAAGATAAGCCAAACGAATGCGGATGGCAAAGTCCAAACATACAAAAAGCAAAAATCCTAACCAAAGGCCAATGGGAAGTTGTAACATACATACATGATGAACATACATGACATAGCTTAGCCCGAAATAACGAGCCTGTAAAATGACGATCAGCCCAAGTCAACACCTGAAAAATGACTAAGATACACACAAGAATGAACAATGTGGATACCCATGTCCAGGGCTTGCTCTGCGTATAGATCAGAACACATGATCAGTGTAGGAAAGATGGCTAGTCACCCAAATGTATCTTATCTGCAGGTACGGAACACCATTAACAAGTCGGTTCCGTATATAACATGCCGACGGTGCGATGCGTACACACCTCGTCTGGGAACGTGAGGACTGGCAACACAAAGTTGGGGTAGTGAGTGGGTGCGAAGAAAAAAACACGCATGTTAGTACTCACTATAGTCATATCCGACGGCGGCAACTGTTACAACTGAGAAAAGTGTGAGAACCAACCCTCAATCGGCACCCAGATCAAGGATGCTACCAGTCGTGTAGTTGTTCAGCTGAATGCCTGTGACAGCGGACTG
>JBBPUI010001100.1:0-12182 GCA_038094615.1 Heimioporus aff. retisporus | reverse complement strand
GAACAACTATGACTAAGCGAAGAAAGTTCGAAAAGAACAAAGAAGTAGAGATAACAAGATAAGGGTGTGCGACGAACATGTTGCATGTTCTAGAGCACTCTATCGAAGTGAAGACATCGGGTAAGGCTGACGATAGTAAGCAGCAGTGAGTAAGAAAAAGAATAGGGGCGAATTGTAACACCTCTCTGGCGTTTTATGGTCCTAGACCTGGTCTCAATTAACGACCTGGTCTCGACGAATGATCTGGCGGGCGCATGGTATGGTTCTCCCAGTGGATGCCTCGGGGCCACTGTGCGGCTCACGTTCGCTGTGTTGTGCTCAGCGATTCTTGAATGGGGAACGTTCAGTTCATTCTAGGACTTGGTAATCAGTATCTATTCGCATACCATGTAGTCATACATAACCGGAATAAACATACCCTGAGATTTTCCTTATTCTCCTGTGGCTCAGGTTTAGGAGCAGCATGCGCATCACTTTCAGCGACATGAGCCCGCGGCTCTACAGAAAATTCAAAACGCTATAAAATGAAGAAGGTCAGCATTTTTGTGTCAAGAATGGTAACTCTTACTACCATTTGACCCGCACTTCCAGGGTCGTAGTTGTATGTCACGGTCAGAGCCTCCAAGGTGGCTCCTCGTGGAAGGGAAACCTGAACGACAGGAATTTCTCATAGAGGCATGGAGGGTAGATGAGGGGATCGTACAGTTACTTGGAAACACACACACCGTTGGAGTTTCGTAGTAGGTGCTCTTTAAAGCACTTGAAGACGACGCTGTTAGTGCACAGTTGTGACTAGATCCGGAGTAAGCGAGTAAATCCGCCGGATCCTCAGGAACCATTCAAGTTGTGGCTAAGATCTCGAAATGTAAGAAGCTTGCACCTTATCGCCGCAAAGGAGAATTCAGTTGAGTGCTGTTCCTTCCAGATATTGTAGCGCGAATGCCACATTTGTTATTGTATCCGCTGTATTGCCGTTACTTATGCTTCCGTAAATCTCGAATGCCATATCTCGTGCAGATCTCACCTATTTTGTGAGTTCATGGACCGTTGGTATGGCTAGCATCGAGCTTCTATCCACTTATATGCGGCCGTAGTGCAGTTCTTTGTTAAATTGACCAGGCTCTTGGGTCCAGCACGTGATTTTGGCTAGTTAGGTTCGAGGTATTCTATCTTTAATTAGCCATGGCACTGGGACTGAAACGGGCTGTTAGACATCGGACAGCTACGTGTACAAGTCTACTAGAGTAGCTGTGTGACAGTGGACATGGGGTGGTGGGTGGGTGGGCGGGTTGTAGCTAGCAGGGCGAGAGCACTCGGTCCACAGGCATCCATATCGTAAGTGGCAAGTTGTTAGTCGTCGGCTGCTACACAGGTGTGAGTGAACGAATACCGCTCCAAAAACTATGTCAATAAAACTTACCTTCGAGGATGTATACAACAGAAATGTTGGCAAGCACGTCGATTGCCCTTCGGGCCGCTCCAATGGAAGTGAAATAAATCCGGTGAATATCTTCATTGTAAAGAAGCTCTACAGAAAATCGTGTAATTGTAAGTCTTGCAGCAGAACAAGTTTGCTCACCGGCCAAGTATGCTAAGGAGAGCTGCTCCTCGGCTTCAGTGACAACGAAGGTCCCATCGGGATGCGAATCGACATGGACCGGTAACGGCAACAAGATAACATGTGGCAGCTCGTCAGGCCACCTGTTGACTGGAAGATTCGTTTGTTGTTAAAGAAATGGTAAAATAGTCATGGCACTCACTCCCAACATACGCAGAGCATGGAATCAGCGACATCAAGTGTTCGGTTCTGTACAATGAGGTTAGTGTCAGTGGAAAAGAGGACGTCGCAGCTGAGACCAACGTCGCATTATTAATGTGCTCTTTGAATTGTGGGTGCGCCACCCCAATCCATCACAGTGAGATCCACAAGATCTGTTCCTCACATGCTCAGCTATCTATCTATCTAGGGAATAGGTATCACGTCAGGTCCGTTTTGGTAAGAAAAGTCCTTGCTATGGTAAATGGCTCCGAAATCAACAATGTCCACGGATTCAATGTGAAGTAATAAATCCTCGTGGGCATGGATGGCCAGTGCGATCCTGCGGAAAGTTATGTCTACTTGTCGCAGCCGCTCACAAACACCATGGCGTTGTAGGACCTTCGCATGAAGTAACCTCGCGGAGGCATGAAGTTCTTGCAAACCTTGGAGTGATTGTTTGAGTCGTTTAATGAGCTCTGAAGGAACCGGAAAATGCAAAAAACCGGCAACAAGCTTGTCCATGAATGTAACAAGAGAGCCATCAAGGGAAGCCATGAGTGCCGTCTCCAAGTCTTCATAGTTCCGATGCTTGCTACAAAAATATGATGGCAATCGACAATATCGTCAATGTAAGAAAGGCCATGACTTACCGTGGCATTTTCGTCGGCCTTCGGGAGTTCGCAGGAGGGGAAGTGGGTCTCAGAGAGAGCGTAGGTGGAGAAGGGATAGGACTTGGCAAAGTTATGGGCGAAGGGGAGACAGGTGACTCATCGAGTGTGCACACGGATGTGTCTGTGGGTACATTGAGCGTCCCATTCTCCTCGTTGTACATCCCAGTGGTGCTAAACGATGAAACAATAAGTTGTCTAGAAATGCATGCCTACCATCTCACCTAGATACCCTTGCTCTGTATTTCTCTTTATTTTTGAGACGGATTCTTTCAACGTTCCTGTGAATGCAGCAGTGTGGTATGTGTAGTATTGGGGCACACGGACAGCGTAGATGCTCACTTTCTATAGTATGTCTTGCTGTAGGCTCGCTTGGCAAGCTGTTTTTCTTCAATGCTATGATAGAGTTTTGGTCGGCCCATGGTCCTGGGATGGTGGTGAGTTGGTATCAGGTTAATGCTTCGTCACACACCACCTATACTATCACGCTACAGCGGAGTTGACGCTACGTTCATATGAGTTTTATATCAGTTTTATCAGTTTTATATCAGTTTTATCAGCTTTATGCGAACTTTATCGGTTTTATGTGAGATTTTCTTTGTATTTTCGACATATCTATGTTATTCGTGATGTTACCATACATAAGATGCAAGTTCTGGGACCTCCAAGGTACAATAAAGCTTTCCAAAGCTAAATATCACCCCTGATAAATTATCGGAGAATGGTGCATGCCAAAAAATTCAGTCTAGATGCTACATGAGGTTGACGAAGCCACCCATATGATCAACTCAACAACTGTAAGTCCGTAGCACTATTGTTACAAGGTACATTGTAGTACATCAAGCTCCAGTGTGGTGCACTATTTTCGCCCAACAGATCATAGCACATACCATGTTATACAACATATAGTTTCAAGCTAGCGTATGGTGCTCAGCAGTTAGCGCTTCAATGTACCGATATGACCCAGGATGACTCAAGTTGACATAGGGGCCTTGCCAAATCAGACTTAGTACATGTCAGCAATAAACGTGAACGAATCATGCCACATATCATGTTATGCTACTGCTTTCGAGCTGACATATGGTATATGGTGCTCAGTAGTCCGTGCATCGCTGATATACCAAATCGGATATGGCCTAGACTGGCCAACCATCTAAAAGAAGTGGCCCAGACCGACGGTCTCCCTCGCCCCGGGCTGCCTCTTTTAGACGGCTGGCCACCAGTCTAGATGCGGCCCGGGATGGCTTGAGTTGACATAGGAGCCTTGCTAAATCGGATTTAGCACGTGCTTGCAATACACGTGAAAGCTGCACCGTGGATTCAATAAAGACTTATATAAGAGTGCTCCTAGTTTGATTCACGTTGCTCACCATGGAAGATCTAAGTTAGTGCTCCCAGTTTGATTTGCACTATTCGTCGTGGAAACAAAGGTGTGAGTATACATCTCTTTCCCCGATTTGACGATTACCTGTACAGCACAGGAACGAGCAAGCTTGTGCAACTCACTTGATATAGTCAAAAAACCTTGCCCTAGCCGATCATTGCTTTGGCTGGACCTTATCAAGGTCATGAGGCAGACTCGATCAAATCCAAGACTTATTATAATCGTGTAAGGCTTTTGCGCCGACATTTGATGAGATATTGACTTGCGCTGTTTTGTCCAGCACCTTACCTTATTCACAATGATCGGCCGCATAGCGGCCAGATATTGCTGTTCTCAAAACTGAAGTTGCGACGACAACAAATTACTAGGTATCTACGTATTTTTGTTGTCCTTTGACCTTCGATATGGCACCATCTACCTGGACAACGCTGGCGCAGGCAGAATATCTCACAGAAGAGTGGCTCCCCAAGTATCTGCTCCTCACGGAGGACAAGTCCTACAAGGACTTCTGGGGTGACCTCTTTCAGGTATGGTTTACCAAGTACTCTGAGAAGGAGATCTACTTCCCAGGCATCGACGAAAAATCACTTGATGCTGAGCAACTCCAAGTCATTGGCGATGCTGTCGCTGCTCGCAAAAGAGTGAGTCCATGTTGATCTATATTAAATGCCTTTGGTGTCGCTTCCGTTCAGACCCACAAATTTGTATTTACAGCAACTCAAAACATGGTTTCGGTGGCGTGCAAATGCCTCCCGAAGGAATCGATTTCAGCAAAAGAAATCTACGGTTTTTGACAAGATCATTGCACCCAAGGGCTCACGCATTCGCACTCCCATCGAGCTCTACATGCTCGAACATTATGACGACCGAATCAAACCTCGTCTCATTGCTGCACAAGAAGCTTCTGAGTTCACCGCTTCTGCAAACGACCTGACCGCTGTTCGCCAATTTGCAAAACAACTGCTAGACATGGAGGACGATTCGATCAAGGAGAAGATCAACCTCATGTACGAGATGCAGGCAAAAAAGTCCAAGGTAATTGCATCTGACGCAGAGTCAGAGGCGGAAACAGACCCACTGGAAATACAACGGTGAATGTTATGCATATGGGTTGTTCAGTTCCCATGGCACTCATACGTTTAATAGTGCAATTGATGACCTTCCTCATGCGCTTGCGAGGTTTGCTGAACTAATCAAGCGCAGTACCGGTTTTGCCATGTCTTTCGTCTGTGCTGGCCCTGACCCTTCAAGAAACTGGGAGATTTCCTCAATATCGTAAGTTCTCTGCTGTCTCTCTAAGTCGTCATGTACACTGCTGGGTACCTACTGACTATCTACGTAGCTGTAACCCTGACATAACACCGGAAGGGCACACCTTTCCAGCCCTTTTCCCCAAAGAAAGCGGCACCATGGTTGCCGCATTCCAGAAGTATGCTCATGCTCTATTCCGTAAGTTTTCCCTTTGTTTTAATTCAGCATTATATGGCGATCATTGGCAGAGTCACGTGAACGCATCAGCAAATCTACCGAAACTGAAACTGATGAAGCCCCAACAATTGAGGACGAAGAAAAATCTGCGTTGGGATCACTGCCAACAGACGTGAGTTGAAGCAATTCGGAGCAATGGACTCAGTGATGCTCATGCCAATCAGATAAAAGATGGACGGACCGAGGATGAGGGCAAGGATGAAGATGAAGGTGAAGGCGAAGATGACGCTGAAGGCACAGATGAAGAGAAGGACGATCATGGAATGGACGGTTCGGGTGAGGGCGATTCTCAGGTGAGTTTGGTTATCTTTTACGTCTGAGCCTGACTGGTGACTTTACCTAATAGGTTCTCCATGATGCATCACCGAGTGCATGGCGGTCGTCAGGAACTGGCGAATTGTCTTTCCCCTCCATCGTTGATGCATCAATGGAGCCGAATGATGCACCTGCTACCTTCGGTCTTCAACAGGTCAGTATCAACTGTCATTTTCAATGCACCTGCTCAAGGTTCATACAGTCGTTCCCGACTCTCACTCCTGGCGAATATTTCCCAGGTCCATTCATGGCTTCGCAAGCCACATTCATGCCTTTACAGGCTGCGTTTATTCAACCAGAACCTGCATTCGACTGTCAGGATGGGTCTGTCTCGATCAATGGTCATTCAGTTTTGGACACGACCGGAAGTATTGCTGCCAACCTCTCAACTGGCAGCTGGGACTTTTCCGGAATTGGGCTAGACTCATTTGGAGCTCTCCCCGTTTCTGACCTTCGTTCGAGTTCAGCTCGGTTCGTTGACATGGGTACCGTCTCTCAAAATGACCTTCCTCCCCTACCCCCAGTCCCCAACAATCCCAGTCCCGACCGGCCTCGTCTTCCTGCTATCCCCCCTCCATCTCCACTCGATCGAGTTCCTTCGGTGGTTCCATCTCAAAAGAAAAGAGGTCGAAAGCCACAGGTGAAGTCCAACACAGCAGACGTACACCCTGCGCCTCAAGTTTCTCCCAAGGCCCCATCTCAAAAGAAAAAAGGAGTGACTCAGTCTGGTCAGAAACCACGAGCCAACACTGACACAGATGCACTCCCTGCGCACGTTCCTCCTGATTTCCAGACACCACTACTCACACCTGTCGGCACAGCAAATATTTCCGGCGCCTCTCATCCACCCGAGGAGCGGCAGATCTTGACCCAAGAGAAGACAGTTCCCAAACCCTGTCCACCAAAGCCAAGAAATAGGCGAAATGGGGCTCTCGTCATTGGGCAATCAGCAGAGGAGACACAATCAGCTGTAGCATCCGCTTCCGCAAGCGGAACACATAGTTCTCAGGGTAACGTTCCCGCCCTTCCTATGGATCTGCCTACCTCCCGACAGACAGATTACATCTCTTCCGTGCCTCCAGCTCAAAATCAACCAGGTGATGCTTCTGCTGTATCCGGGAGTCGAACATCCCAACGTACTCGTGTTGAGTCCAAACGGAACGCCACTGCAAATGCCATTGGAACGAATCGCTCAACGTTCATCAACGACCAAACATCTGATGGTCCTCACCAGCAACCAAAACAATCAGCCAGCCCGAAAAAAGGGAGGCGGGTTGAAGAGACTACCGAGCTAGTAGGTAAAAAGTACGTTGCTACCATATCACGTTGTTGATATTCTGACCATCTGCGACAGAAAAAAGGGGAATTGAGATCATGATGCATATTTTCTTGTTGGCGCATGTCCAAGCTCCACCATCTTGTAGTCTTGGTAACTAACATGTAGTTGTACGCATTACCAGCAAAATGGTCATGGCCATATTCAGCCTTAGTACGTTTGTAAACATGTAGTGCGGTTGTAGTCACCTCAGGCAGCACTTTTCGGAGGCAATAGTGGCTTTACTGACCACGCAGAGGCCTCCGGCCTCGAATCCCACTCAGGGCATACCAGGGCCTCATATGAGTCTCGCGTGAACCTCATAGTTCCCTTTCTCTATCTCTTAAGCTGTACAATACAATCAATAATACGTACACGATGCCACCTTGTCAATCCCCTCCCCTCCTCATCTTGGTCACAGCACAGTCGGTCGGTGGTTGCGGTGCCGTCGCGGCACTCAAACCCATCATCGTGTCGGTCGCGACACCTTCGCATTACTGTGGTTGGTGCTGGGTGGGCAGCGCCATCGCCCTCGTGGTGGCCACCGTTCGTCGTGATGGGTGGTGGGCGTGCAGTCGCAGCGCCCTCGCCCTCATCATGGTGGTAGCCGAGTCGCTGCACTCGTGGCCAGTGCGGTCTCAGACCCATTGTCGTGTCGGTCGCGACACGTTCGCGTTGCTGCAGTTGGTACTGGCTGGGCGGCGCGCCTCGCCCTCGTGATGGCCACTGTTCTTCGTCGTGGTTGGGTGGTGGCCGTGCAGTCGCAGCGCCCACGTCCTCCTCGTCGTGGTGGTGGCCGAATCATGGCGGCGCTCGTGGTTGCAGTGCGGTTGGTCGGTGGTTTCAGGGCCGTCGCGGCACCTAAAACCGTCATCGTATTGGTCGCGACACCAATCGTTGTGGTTGGTGTCGGGTGGGCAGTGCCCTCGCGCTCGTGGTGGATGGCCACTCTTCGCCGTGGTTGTGTGGTGGGCGTGCAGTTGCAGCACCCTCGTGCTCCTCGTCATGGTGGTGGTCGAGCCATTGCGCTCGTGTCGGTGGTCCCAGGGCTGTCGTGGCGCCACACTCGTCGTCGTGTCGGTCGTGACACCCTCGTCAGTGGTTGTGGTTGGTGCACTACTGACCTGGGCTACCCGTGGACTGCGGATCTGTGGGTCTCTGCATGGCAACCCGCTTGACCGAGGCTGGAGTGGGTGCGCGAGTGGTCCGCGCGAGGTCCATTCGTCTCAATGGCGTGTTTTCGTGGAGGGAGTAAATAGTCTGTCGAACCGTGGGAACTTCGCAGAAAGTGCTGCCAAGGGTGGCATTGAACAGGAGACAGGGTGGCGAGGGTAATGCATCACACAGCAACTGGGGCAGGGATGGGGCGGGACTGATGCATTAGTATCACACATAAGTGGGAGTGTTGCATCACGTAGGATGGGGCACACGAAGGCCACACAACTAAATTGAGAGGGGCCGGGAGAGTTGATGCATTATACCGTAGCGACCATATATGGATAAATACACTGGACTAATGCATCAATATTGCATATGAACGAGTGATGCCATCATCACGTGGAGTAGGTGGGGTGCTGGGGTGCTGGGGTGCCGGTCATGCATTACGTAACGACCAGGACAGGGGTGAGGCTGTATTAATGCATCAGTATCACACATGAGCAACATGACAGGAGTGAATGTTGAACAGTGGGGTAATGAGTGTGATGCATCACACAGGAACTAGAATAGATGGGCTGGATTGATGCATCAGTATCACGCAGAGTGGGGAAGGGGGGGTGATGCATCACGCAAAGGCCACACGTCTAAATTAAGAGGAGCCGAGAGAGTTAATGCATTATGCCGCAATGACCGTATATGGGTAAATAAATGCGGTGTTGCATCACGCGAGGGACAGGGGCAGGTGAGGTGGTGGGGGATGCCGGCGATGCATCACAGAAACCAGGGCAGAGATTGGGCCGGGTTAATGCATTAGTATCACGCATAAATACCCACGCGTGAGAGTGTTGCATCATGCCATCACATGGGTAATGGGGGCGGATGGAATGGCGAGGGTGATGCATAACACAAATGCCATACGACTAAATCGGACAGGGGAAAATGGTGCCGGTGATGCATCAAACAACAGTCGGGGAATGGATGGGGTCGGATTAATGCATTAGTGTCGCGCATGGATGCTCGTGCACGAGAGTGTTGCATCACACAGGTAACGGGGGCGGATGGGGTAGCGAGGGTGATGCATAACACAAAGGCCACACAACTAAATTGGACAGGGTCAAATGGGGTGCCGGTGATGCATCAAACAGCAATCGGGGCAAGGATGGGGTCGGATTAATGCATTAGTATCACGCACGGATGCCCATGCACGAGAGTGTTGCATCACACAGGTAACGGGGGCGGAAGCGGCAGTGAGGGTGATGCATAGCACAAAGGCCATGCAGCTAAATCGAGAGGGGTTGGGAGAGTTGATGCATCATACCGTAGTGACCATATATGAGACGAGGGATGGGCCAACGGGTATAATGCATTATTTCATTCCTCGTGAATTTGCATCAAAATTTTACGGTAAATCTTCGTGTTTCATGCATCGAATTAACTGGATCGCCTGGTCCACCGTTATCATCGTCACCTCTGCTGCCGCGTTGCGGCAAACTCACTCGTTCCCCACATCCTCGTCGGCCACAGTGAGCTCTCCCCTTCACATCAGGCCAGTCATCGTCGTCGTCACCGGCATCATCATCGCCGTCCACCGTTGTCTCCATCCCTTCTGCCGCTACGTCATGCCAAACCCACCCATTCTTCCTCGTAGGCTACATGCAACACACATGTCGTCTTGTTGCCACCGTCTTCGTCGGCCACGGTGCGTTCATTCACTAGTGACGAGCCTGTCGCCGCCATTGTCATGTCATTAGTGGTGGCGAGCTAACCCGTTCTTCCCCTCTGCCAGTCGCGCAACAATACCTCTATTGGGAGAGCGATGTTGACGGCCTTCGAGAGCAGACTGCGAAGCGACGTGGTGTCCATATGCACGGATGTACTTGCTCTCGGCTCGCAGTTTGCGCACCCGCGTGTTTGCATGGTCCAGGTTGCCCTCCCGCCTTTGATGCACCTCATGGGTCCATCCCTGATCGGCGCGTCGTCAATACCAACGACACACATGCAGCCTCCGCCTCTGCTGGTCTTTATAAATGGGCATGTCCATGCCCATGCCAACGGGTGGTACTGTGACCAAGAGCGGCAGTACGAGGTCAGTTGCCGCTTCTGCTTTTCGTTGACGGTCGTGGGAGACAAGGTGTTGTGTGGTGCTTGCTCGATGACGGATGTTCCTTTCGTTTCCTAACAGTCGCTGCCTGA
Organism: Heimioporus aff. retisporus; assembly: GCA_038094615.1. Lineage (NCBI taxonomy): Eukaryota > Fungi > Basidiomycota > Agaricomycetes > Boletales > Boletaceae > Heimioporus > Heimioporus aff. retisporus. Next base: position 1,902 of record JBBPUI010001100.1, on the reverse strand, counting down.
AGGCCTGATCGCTTTGCATAGTTGATTGGGTATCCTTGACCTGTGTCGTACATGACAAGCCAAGCGGTCGTGACTGAACTCCCCAAGTACCTCGCAGTGTCTGGTTGCCCTGCCCACCCAAGAACCCTTTCTATACCGGATGTATGCCTTCACATCTCTGTTCAGATAATGTACAGTATCTTTGCAGTATTAAAAAAAACATGCTGCAACGCTTGTTCAGTTACGGTCATAGTACAGGTCAAAGGTCAGCATAAAACTCGTCCTCATCGCCATTACCCCCAGTATTCTCACCATCCTCAGCCCCTAGTCCATCCTTGGGTACTACTGTTTGTTCGTCTGCATCATCCACTTGCTCGGTGACCTGGTCCAACCCCGAATATCCAAATTCGTCCATTTTGTCAGCAAGTTCATCGCTTATGTATCCTGCTGATGAAGTATCTGATTCGTCTTCGTCAGCAAAGTCCCTGGCATCAAGCATTTCATCATCTCCTCCACACTCTTCTGAGCCTGAATCCTTGCTTTCAGTGTCACTGCTTCCACTGTCCTCATCCTCGTCCTCGTCCTCATTGGTTTCCATCCGGGCTTGGCCTTTCTCACTCTCCATTATAAATGACACCTTATCAAGATTGTCACGGTCTTCCAGTAAGCATCTGGTTTCGTTTCGTGTTGTTTTGTGGCCAACCCCACCACCTCAAAAGCACATAAACATGTCCCAGTCAACAAATCTATACACACATTAATATGGATGTGGGATGGTAAGTTGTAGACCACATACACATTAACATAATACCAATTCCAATCTTTGTCTTCATCAGATGGCCGTCGAGCAATTGATTTAGGCAACAAGGCATCAGTTCAGCCATACGTGAATGCTGGAATCAGATGCACCCCACGAATGACTAAGTCGGGGTCCAGAAACCTGAAGGCACCAGGTTTGTTGCCATTGAGGAATCCAATCTTGTACAGATGTTTTACTGCCCAACCCACCGGTTCATCAATATCCCAGCCAAACCACCTCACCCATAAAATGTCCATCTGCTGCACTTGTTGGCCATGTCGCACATTGACATGAAACACCCCAATGATACGAGCATACCAGTATGGGTGTGGGTGGACATCTTCATCTTCTCATGCCAGCACCATCACATCTGAATTTGTCCATGGGTTCAATGAATCTTGACATCACCGCAGGTCATAGCTTGTGTAGTTGACACATAGCACTTTGTGCCTGTATATCCGGTTCTGTACAAAGGAAACTGAGTTCTGCTCTCGCAATGAAAATGAAGTTTCATCTCCATTGTATTCCTGGCTGGACAGTCATGCTAGAATGTGTGATTTCAGACATGGAAGAAAATTCTAGCATCCCAAGTGAGACCCAGTTCTGAATATCATTTTGAGCCACTACCTTAACAGCAAGATCATCCCAATTTTTGCATAACCAAGCAGATATATGCCAGAAGTGCTTTTGAGAATTCGACATCTGGTAGTGATCCTCAGGGGTGGAATATGGAAGCGGCTCATGATCAACAAAATGCAGGAATGGGAGTCCACAGAGTAGATTTCTTGCAAATATTTATGGTAACTACTGTACATACATTTTGCAGGATTTGCTGTAATCTGAAATCTTGCAAGTGGCTGAACGCAATTCTAGTATTATGTAAGCAGCCTGAAAGTGCACCACCCAAAACATATCCCTTTTTGATAGGCCTGGAAATAACAATTGTTCCACAACATATTTTACTCAATTATCCACTCCCCTCCCTCTTGGGACTGTTTATACAGTTATCAATCAAATTATATATAATAATCAAGCACTTCTGACCGCTTGTATGAGTGTAAAATAGATAGATAAATAAAAAATAGCAAAAAATGCGAAAAATGCGAAAAACATTGGGAAAATTT
>JBBPUI010001099.1:0-12182 GCA_038094615.1 Heimioporus aff. retisporus | reverse complement strand
CGCTGCTAGCACTGTGGGAGATAGGGACAGCCACCACTGAGCACCAGGAGAATAAAAATACACGACAAACGACTGCAAATCCTACAAGTTAATAGAATCGATATACTGCTCGATAGCTTTCTTTGGGTCTTCCCAAAAGATAAAGTGATTTCCATCCACCTGGCTTATGCACTTGATATCCCTCGCCTTCTCTGCATTGCTTCCGTAAAGAGACTCTGGATTCTCGAGGTACTTCTGCAACATCCACACAACCCATACCAATAGCCCTGGGCTCTCCCCACTGCTCATGTACCGCACTCGAACATCGAGAAACGCTTTGGCGCGGACCTTGTCAAACAGCGCTCGTTTGGCAAGTTGTGCAAATGCACTAGAGTCACAGGATACGAGCTTTCCATCGCAGCCCGTAAATGCCTCCAGATACGTGTATTTCGCGCGTTCCTCGTAGGATAGTTCACACATCGAATGTGGGATATCAGATGGGAGATTGAACTCGAGATCGTCAATGTTCCCAGAGACGACGCTCTTGTGGATGAAGTGTCCAGTCACGCTGTCGAAAAAGGCGTCAAGGCGCTTGTGCTCATCAGTTTCTGCAAACAGACTAAGATCGAGTCTATCTGGAGGAGGGATGCCGAACGCGGCTGTAGTCGCATCTGTGAAGACATCACGGGCGTAAATGTGAGTTGGGATAGCATCGAGTGGACGACAGTCTCACCATGAGTGAATATCGTATGGAGGTATTTCTGAAGCTCGGACCGGACGCTTTCGGATAGTCCGTCGACGTACGCCAAGAGCATAACCAGATGAACCGATGCAAGGGACCAGCCAATGAGGACGACGCCCCCAGTACGGCTGTCCGGATCCGTCAATGGGATTCCTTGCTCAGTTGCAAAGTTGACGATAAAAGTAGCGATTTCGGTTCCCTGCGCACGGAAAAACGGCTCCGCATCTTCAAACTTCTTTCCAAACCCTACCCCTGTCAATTCATCATCTCGAAAGCCACTCGAAGGGGGATACCCCCGTCTATTGACGCTGACAATGCGGAGATTATAAGCATGAGCAAGGGGGAAGAATTTCTCAAACGCCACTACGGTATAAAGGGGCTCAAGCTCAAGATGCTATCTTCGAAAGTAGACCGGGACAAACGAACCTGCATTGAAACCCAACCCGTGAAGTATTATCCATGTGGTGTAGGTGGTAGACGCCGGGGCTCCACTATCCAAGTAAGAGTACTCGTAATCGAGGACCTTGAGGGATTTAAATGTCGGAAGTGATGCCATCTGGTAATACACTTGGCGTTCCAAGGCGGCGCACAGGCGGGTTTGGTCAAGGAACTTAGACACAGCTACTACTCACCAGCACAGCTCGCAAATAAGCTCCGATTCTGATGGACAATTGCATCAACAGTTGAATGACATCCAAAAACTGTGAAAGCATGGCGTGAGAAACCTTGTCACGGGACCGAATGACATGCTTGCGGAGGACCGGTTTAGCCTGAGTTTGCAATGACACTTCCTGAAACTCGGGAACCGCCCTCACTGATCCACGCGAAATGGGTCAAAGCAAGTACTCTGGCTGGTGTGGACACTCAGGCCCACGCCCCAGGTTTGAACACCTTGGCCACATGGCAAAACATACCAACCCTTCCAGTAGCAAATTGTACAGTAGTAATAAAAAATGTAGGTAAATAAGCCGACTAGCAAGTCTTGTTCAGCGACTACAGCTGAAGTATGTCTAGCTGACCGTGAATAACAACTCCTGAAAAAACTAAGTGTCGCGGTTAGGCAGAGGAATTTGTATCTGCAGTGGAGGTCACCAACGGCGGTCCCGCATCGGGCGTCGCCGTTGCAGTCTCCCGGCCCAGCTTGCGTACCACATCCGATTGTTCCGACACGCCGTCATTCATCGTCGCGTCCGAACCGACCACGTGGGAGCAGTCTGAAAAACACATCTCGGTTAGGATGCAGAACACGTGGATACCTCGCCAGTCGGCTGGGGCTTGAGCCCGTCCCACGACGAGCAGTGCCATGCGCCTGGGTGTGCCCTTGCAGTGTTGTGCCGCCAAACAGATTTGAAAACCGACGGCTGTGCGGGCTGGTCTGCGTGCGTGCGTGCGATCGGCACCCGTGGGTCCACAGCGCACGCACCCCTCCCGCTTGATACAGAACCCCTCTAGGTCTGACACGTAACACAAATGGTACTGCCAACGTGGCGTTGGTTGAACAGTCTGTATGTGTAATTAGTAGAGCCTTGGAGATGTGAGTGCCCACTCGGGCCGGGCCATCCTTGCGCGGTAGCCAACATCCCTGGTATATGGCTTATTCTCGGCGCCTTCCTTCATGCTAGGGCAGTTTTGAGATCCATTTGAGTAGGATTTGGCTGGCAGCAGCGTTGGTGATACACGAGCCGAAGGCTGGCCCGGCCGCTAGTCAATGCAACAATATAGTCGCACGGCAAACTCCGGCAGACAAGAGCTACACTTTCTCATGGCAAGTCATGGTTCCCAGGCGATAATCATTGCATAGACGGTGAGCGCCGCAGCCCGAACGTTGTTTCATCCAAAGTCAGTCTTGAGCGAATGGTATGTCCGCGGGATGTTCGCGGCTTTGCTATCATATAAATATAGCACCGGTGAGCATCTCCGGAGTCCAGGCTGTGAGTGCAATTTACGCCGAGACTACGGTGGCCTTTACAGGGCCTAGACCGGGCGGTATAGAATCTAGACGGAAGGAGGATTCGGACATGCCTGAAATGCCTGGTCATACTACGTTATTTTTTTCTAGCAACACGGCAACCAATGCTGTCCGTTCATGTTTCTCGCGGTGCGGTCTTTGACAAAGGTACGTACCTCATGTTCACACCCTCACAGAATCACAACTGAAGGCCGCAGCTTCCTAGCAATGATCTAGATTGTCTTATAGGGGCACCATTGTGCCAAAGAAGTCACGATGTCTCATCTGCCAAGGATTCGGCAGGCAAGATCGCCAGGTAGGTCGCCGCAGTTTAGAATATGTCACGCTTCGTGCAGTTTGTGAACATGGTCAAATTTAATGATCTCTGGGGCAAACACTTACTTTTACATAAAACAGACTAGCTGCGAACTTGTAGCCATAGGGCTTAAAAAACCACTGTCATCCAGGTGTCTGACTGTATGTGGCTGGAATTCACGTCTGTTCATCCACATATGCCTCTCGAGCCCATCGACCTTGAGAATGCCCTCTATGCGCCACTGCGCCCCTTTCTACAGGCCTGCAGTTCCACAGGCGAGCAGATTCAAGCACGTCCAATGACTGCCCGACTGGTTTATTGTATTGAGGCCTGTGGAGGGCTAGATGAACACTCGCAAGGCTGGATGGGTTGGTGAAGAATGGGGAGGTTGACTGGTGCTAATTGCATTGCGGACGCATCGCGTGTCGGTCGGGGGAATATCTCAATGGCGCTTGGCCCAGTGAACTGGAAACTTTGGATTTGCAGATTTTCGGCCCACCATAATGTTCACTGGGTTTGGATTGTAAGATAAATGTCGGCCTTCAGGTGGCAGTGGATCGGGACAGCGACCTGACTCACTGAGTAGTTTGTAATGTTGATTTCTTCCGAATACCCATACATTCAGGAGAATAAAATACACAACATGCGGCTGTAAATTCTACAAGTTGATAGAGGTGATATACTGCTCGATAGCCATCTTCGGGTCCTCCCAAAAGACAAAGTGGTTTCCTTCCGCCTGGTTTATGCACTTGATATCCCTCGCCTTCTTCGCATCGCTTCCATAAAGCAACTCTGGATTCTCGAGATACTTCTGCAACATCCACACAGCCCATACCGATAACCCTAAGCTCTCCCCACCGCTCATGCACCGCACTCGAACATCAGGGAACGCTTTGGCGCGGACCTTGTCAAACAGTGCTCGTTTGGCGAGCTCTGCAAATGCACTCGGGTCACAGAACGGAAGCTTTCCGTCGTGACCCGCAAATGCGTCTAGATGAGTGTATTTCGCACGTTCCTCGTAGGATAACTCGTGCATCGAATGAGGGATGTCAGATGGGAAATTGAACTCGAGATCGTCAATGTTCCCGGAGACGACACTCTTGTGCTTGAAGTGCCCTGTTATATAGTCGAAAAAGGCGTCGAAGCGCTTGCGTTCGTCAGTTTCTGCAAACAGACTAAGATCGTATCTATCTGGCGGGGGAATGCCGAACGTGGCTGTGAGCGGATCTGTGAAGACGCCTCGCGAGTAAGTCCAGGCTTGACGATAACATCAGTAAAAAAAAAAACTCGCCGTGAGCGAATATTGTATGAAGGTATTTCTGAAGTTCGGACCGGTCCCTCTCGGATAGCCCGTCGACGTACGCCAAGATCATAACCAGGTGAATTGATGCAAGGGACCAGCCAATGAGGACGACACCCCCAGTACGGCTGTTCGGATCCGCTAACGGGATCCCTTGCTCGGTTGCAAAGTTGACGATAAAAGTAGCGATTTCAGTTCCCTGCGCACGGAAAAACGGCTCTGCGTCTTCAAACTTCTTTCCAAACCCCACCCCTGTCAATTCATCGTCTCGAAAGCCACTCGACGGGGGATAGCCCCGTCTATTGACGCAGACAATGCGGAGATTATAAGCATGAGCAAGGGGAAAGAGCTTCTCAAAAACCACTACAGCATGAAGGGACTCGACATCAATGATGTTTTCCTCGAGAGTAGATTGGGACAAACGAACCTGCATTGAAACCCAATCCGTGAAGTATTATCCATGTGGTGTAGGTGGTGGAAGCTGGGGCTCCGCTATCCGAGTAAGAGTACTCGTAATCGAGGACTTTGAGAGATCTGAATGTCGGAAGCGATGTCATCTGTAACAGTAGGTTATTGAGGCACCAGAGGTGGGTTTGATCAAGAGAACCTATATACAACCTCTTCTACGGCATAGCTCGCAAATGACTCAGACTGATAGACAACTTCCGTGTCAGCAACTGGATACAATCATTGTGATCACTAACGAACATAGCCAGCATCTGACAAGGTACGCCACAAGAATGCCGTGCCTGTGGAGGATTAATAACTGACGAACGTGGTACAGCCTGGGTTTACGATGATATACTTCAAAAGTTGCAGAAACTGACCTTAGCTTATGCAGTCAGAGGTTGTTTGTGATACGCCGTCATACTGAGGTTACTTGGTGATACTATTGCCATATGAGCAGTTGTAACATTGGTTTTCCGATAGTGCGGTCTCAAGCGAACGGTGGGTCCGCTAGATGATCGTAGCTTTGCATAAATATAACAACCAGGCCTTCAGATTCCAGACTGCGAGTGCAATTCACGTCGAGGCTGCAGAGTCTGGAGGGCCTGGGTCATATATATGCTGTGTGGTAATCTGGACGAAAGGCATGCTGGAATGCTTAGTCATAATTGTCATTTTTTCCAACAGCAGGGCCAGCGATGCTATTCGTTCATGTTTCCCGCGACACGGTCTTTGACGAAGGTATGTATCGCGCGTTCATTCCTTTACAACTATTGAAACCCGTAGTTTCCTAGAATTGGTCTAGATTAGCAATTTATGCTGACCGGGGCATCATCGTGCTCAACAAGCCACCATTTCTTATTTGCCAAGGGTCCAACGCGCAGGATGGTCAGGTGGGTCGCCGCAGCTTGGATTATCACGCTTCGTTCAGTTCGCGTGCACAGGACGAAAAGCCAAGAGAGAGGAACGTGGACAAGTTTAATGATCTCCTCTCAGGCAAGCACCTTCTTCTTTGAAATGGACTGGTGGCGAACTTGCTGTTATAGACCTAAAAGATCACTTTCATCTGGATAAAGTGCCGTATGCTGTTCATCGTCTGGACAAGGTCTGTGACATTTTTCCATCCCGACGACGACGCTTTAATCTCGTCCCTAGTCCACTACCGGAGCGCTCGTCCTTGCCAAAAACATTACTGCGGCTAGACAGCTCGCGCAGCAGTTTCAGAACAGATCTGTTGGCAAGACCTACCTCGCGTTGGTGAGAGGCGGCGAAAAATCGTTCCCGGTTCAAAGCGGTGAAATCAGGGACCCCATCGAGACAGACGGCGGGCATGTATTCATCAGCCAGAGCTGCAAGGCCAAGTTTGCCGCCACGGATTGGCAACTAGTGGCCTCCTCCGTTGGTTCTCTTCACCTGTGCTCCACTTCATATCCACTCAAACACGTTGATAGCCCAAAGCTCCCCTCTCTTTACTTAAACTCACGCTCCACACAGGGTTGAAACATCAACTTCGCGTTCATCTCGCCCATTCATTACGTGGCATGTCACACACCAACTCGTGTTCTATGCTTGTCCACTGACCGTGCCCAAGCTCCCATTCTCGGTGACCCTATCTACTCTCGCAGTCCAATCTCCGAGAAAATCGCCCGCACTATCAGAATCCCCGAAAATAGGATCTTTCTACATGCCTCTCGTTTGTGCCTTTCTGTAAGTCACAGGGATTACCTCCACGTTGGCCATCCCACGTTCAACTGAATGAATTCGGTCTTTGTTCCATTTCTAGCGATTCAGGAAAACTGGCCTCAACAAACATTTCCGACTTGAAGTATCAGCGGCCCTTCCGAGCGACTTTGTGATGCTCTGCAAGGATGCAGGAATCCCCCTGGATAAATGGGATATCACTGGTGGTCTTTTCATCGATGATGAACCTGCCGGTCATGCAATACCGGACCTCGATGGAATGTGGCTCAAGTCAAACCATCGCATGATCCGTTGAAGACCAGCCAGAGGACGCGTATGTTCCGACAAACTATGCAGCATTCGTTCTGGTGGCTTATCAGTCTCAGGAACAGCGGAACCAAGATACAAGGCAACGTGTGTTTGTTTCCTTTGGCGCGTTCCGCCGGTTCGTTCCTCGCCATTCATGATTGATTACTGCTGCTATGCCAACCTTGTTGGACAAGGTTCTAGCCCCGCTATCTATATCCAACGGGGCTTCCTCGTGTTTACATGGTTATTCGACGGTGACTATGTACTCAGGCTAGGTACTATATCAACGATACTATCAGCGGAGGCACGAAAACATGATGGCCATCAGCTTCCCATCAGACCGCATGGTCCATAAGACGGTCGTCATGGTGGGGTAGGGGCGGGAAATAAGTAACCAAGTTCACAGTTCAGTTCATAAATGGCTTTTGTCGACCAGCAACGCGAGCCTCGTCGTTGGTCAAGGTGGTAACGTGTCCAGCATCCAAACGTGCACTCATTGGAACGTGGCTGCACGTACTGGTGGGTGGTGACCCACTGGCGCCGGCGTTTGCGGTTGCCCCGAGAGTTGAACCTGCCCTTCTTGCTGCGCTTTGAGCAGGTTTCCGACACCAACGGCGATGGCCCCCACGGCTTGAGCGACGCCGGAGGCCAGGACTGTGCCTCCGGCAATGGCGGGAATTGTCGGCAGCGTCCCCGCCGTGATGAGCACGGCACTGAGTGTCGTCATCGCGCGTGGGTGTTCTGCAGTGAGGAAGTTGAGCGCTTGGCATGCGTTTAACAGCCAAGTTGGCACGTTTGATACAGTCGTGACCGCTGCAAGAGTCAGCCCCATCAGTCAAACACGTTCTCCATGATAAGCGGATGCGTACCTTGGTTGTCTGGCGTTGGCATCTGTGCCGTAACCGGCAATGGTGGCAAAGGTGCCACTGCGTGCGACGTCGATGACGACGTCACCGCAGGTCCCATGGTACTTGAGCGCTGCGGCGCCTGACGGGTCTTGAATGCCGCTGTCGCAGCATGGATCGCCGTCTCGGAGAGTGCCTTGACGGGGTTCGGTCGGGGGTCCTTGGGTGGGGGCAACGGGGCGGTCGCCTCCAACTTGGTTACCTCGACAAATTCTGTCTCCTTGCCGCTCTTGTCTTTGAAGGAGGAATGTTTCCAGCGTGTGAGCCAGCTTCCCGACGAGCGACGTTCCACCGTGACGGAGGTAGTCGCACTGGTTTCAATGTCCCCTGAGAAAAGATATGGTTATTTTCCACGTTCATTTTTTGCATGTCCATTCGATGCACAACGGGTACGCACATCCCATGTTCTTCATCGCAATCTTGAATTTCTTCCAGCTCCAGCGGTATTTACCGCCGTTGATTTGAGCCATAACGTTCTTGAGCTCGGTCAGGCGAGCTTTTGCTTTTGGGCCCATGTAGTGTTGGGCGACCTTGTGCCAGCACTCTTCCGGCACCTTGCGCTCAACACAGCCCGACTTGATCTTTTCGAGCCACTCGTCGACAGACCCGTCTTTCTTTCGCTCTCCGTAAAACATGGGCGGGTCAGCCCACGATTCGAAGATGGGGTTCAAGTCGAATTCCTTGATCTTGAATGCCTCGAGCATCGTGAATATAAGTGGACAGTGGGGTAAGGGTGGAGGGTAGAGGAAATGAAAATTCTGGGTTTGTGCAGTAGAAAAAACGGTGTGTTACTCGACCTTGGGAGGTGCGGCATGGTTTATAAGTGGATCGCGTGCCGACCTTGCGGCTTCATGCGCTTCTTCCGGGGTAACAATGAGAGCTGAGTTGAGATAGGACCCCTGAAAACCCTGCGTGGTCCACTCTGGGTGACACCTGGACCGTTGCCCACACGTTGCCAGTTGGAGTGGGGTATTGGATCACAGCCTCACGTGGTGGAAGGGGGGTCGCTAATCATAATCTCGGTAGACACACTTACCAAACAGGTCGCACTATAGGCCGTGCGGTGCCATTCAACAGCGAACAGGTTTATGATTATGCGATTGTGCTCTACAATAGAGACAATGTGAGTTGTATCCTGTGGAGTAACGTCAGAGCGTGTGGGAAAATACCCGTGACACGTGTCCCTGGCCTTCAACAACCGTCCAAGCCCACAATACCCCCATATCCCCGGCGGTAGAACATTCCGGCACTTGACACGTTCGGGGCTGGGTCGACGGGGTCTCTTGATACATGCAGAAACGATTCGGAAGCCCGGGAACTCTCAAGACCTGATTTCACATTCACATTCTAGATCGATGGCATGAATGTGAATAAGCAAGGCGAACATGAGGCGAGAAGCACTGCGCTGTACTACCGAGCAGCCGATTTAGGGCTGCAGCCACCATCTGTGGCAAAATGCAATGCAACGTCGACATGCTCGTCTTGGGGCGGGCCCTGCATATGCTCACCTGAACTCAGACGGTCGATGGCGGCGCCTCATCCAAGACATTCCAGAATGACTAGAAACTTCGGTTAATCACCAGAAGGTTCTGTTGGCCGTACGCAGCGTCATTTGCTTACGGAGAAACCACCAAGCGCCACCCTCCGATGAAATGAAACGCAGGGGAGAATTAGGGTCCGATGTAATCTCCACCAATCTGGTCCACGGGTATGTATCCGGTCAGTGGATAGTCCGTAGTATTTGTCATCCTCACCTTGTCTAGCAGATCATGCTATAACTGTCCCGGCCATCAAGCGCACTAAACGCCACGCCGGCACCATCAGACACCCCTCGCGCCCCGTTACGGCCTTCATCGGTGGGACCTCTTCATGCATTTGGTGGGCGTAAGCCGAAGCGGTGTGTCAGTATGGACGTTCTCGATGATGAAGCTGGGCATACTGGAGTTAGTATTGCCGTCGATTGCATGTGAACGAATGACTGATGGGAGATACCCTTGTCGTTCCATCCGTCAGAACTAGGGTGCGCGAAGTCTGCGTCCTGAGGGAATTCCCGAAAGCCGCCGTGGAAAATGTTGATAGCGACGCTCTGATGACGAAATACTGTACAGCAACGGGCCCTTCAGAAACACCCTCTGACCCACTTGCTCTCTGGCAGAGTCGCGTCTGTCGCATATTCGCTTAAAACGTTTTTTAGCCAAGGGTAACAGGGTATAGGTTCGAAGTCAATGGATAGTCCGCATTACCATTGATGGCAAATCCGTGTTATTGCTTTGGCCAATGAAGTGAAGTCGTACAGCAGGATGATGAGTGTCCTGACTTTGAATTGCGAACGAGGATCGGGCGTTGTTGAGGTTTCTCCGACAGCCAGACACAAAGCAGGAGACGAGAAAGCCATGCGTAGAGCCTCCTCCTTAGGTCCCCGTATTTAAAGGGCATGGAGCTAGGGTGAAGCTGTCCGTGAGGTCCTGATCCGCAGAACACGACAGCCAAACTCCTTGAGGTCGTCAAGGAGAAGCAGCGTGGAGCTGCGGAGTACCGTGACCACCGAGTGGAGTCATGATAGTGAATTCATATACGACCCATGCTTCACAGGACTGGTTGGCTTGGTTCGACTTGATTCCTCCCCAGGTATCAAGCATCTGGGTTATACAATGATCAACAGGTCCACTGCATGACTTGTACCGAATACTGGTCAGATACGAGGTATGGTCTTTTTGTTTCCATGGCCTCAAAATGGTGCTGTATCATCGCTTGCAAGCCAGACGCCGCAAGGGATGTGATGCCTGCTGCCGTTCACATCATGCTAGGAAACGCAACTACCTGCTTTGACAATGTACACTGCCTTGAAAGCTGAGCTTTACTTCTCTAGATCAACAATAATTCAAATACTTACGGTCTCACTTGCAATCGTCAGGGTAGGGTGCTTACATGTTCTAGAATTGCAGTCACCTGTGTCCATGATCTTGATGAGCGATGAGACGGAAGAGGGCCAGGGAACAGGATCGACTTCTCCGCTACTAGTGCCAGGGCCAGCTTTAACTATGGGGCATTGAATGAGGCTAGGAAGTACTAAGCACGTGACACCTGGCTGGACGAGTATCTGTCAATCCACCGTTGCCACAAGCAGTTCAAGTTTGCTCATAACTTGAATGTGGTCGTCAAGAGCAGGTCGGTGCCCAACCTTGGGCATTCACAAGATATGTGAGTCCGTCCAGCGTTCGAATACGTCACCAGTTGTGGCTGAGAGCAAGTATTAATTCGCAACATCGTGTTGCATTACTATCACCGACTCAGATCTGGGGGGTGGTCACGGCACATCCCCCAACCTCGTGCCAAGGAAGGTTGCCGTGAGTGATGAAATGAACCCCGAATCTATTAGCACCTGCTGCGAGGGGTCGGACTCGGAATAGACGTTACACGGCAGGTATGAGAAGTCCCGTTGTTCCACTCAAGTTCCCGTTCGCTGTTTAACACATTGATATAGCTAGTCTACTTCAAGTTACTCGCAGGAATTTAACTGTAGGTCTGAAGGGTGGCACTTTATGTGAGTCTGAAAGGGGGACAACTAGTCGATAACGATTCGGATTCGGGTCGGTTTACTATTCTGTCCGTGGCTCACGAGAGTCTCCCTCACCTCGAGACTTCGACGTCACACCGCTACTTTTGTCCATTCCAATATAACGTCAGAACAGTACTGCGGCAATGGGCAATCTCACTTCAGACGTCGTAGTGTGGTGACACCTCGAGGGGAGTGCTGCACGGTAACGTGGTAAAAGGGAAAGAGCAGTGGCCTTTGCTGAACTAGGCTTGGTGTTTATTTGCGGGCCTGGAATGGGCGTCGTCCACTTAGGTGTACATTCATCCGGCGGTTCTGCTTGTGATGCCTTTAGTCTGGAACGAACTTGTTATAACGGCAAAAACTATGATTCACCTAGTACCTGGTGGGATAATCGGAACCTCCGTGATTGACCTTTTCAATTATGTGACGTCCAGCTTGATGCAGATGATCAAGCTTTAGTCAAGGTTCGGCTTGCCACTCTTTCCTAACCTCCCGGGCCGTTGAGTGTACTTGCAGGCTGGTATTTACCAAGCATTCCGGTGATAGTTCTGATATCAGAGTGCTTCCACAGCCAAAGAGCCCACTTTCCTCCTTAAAGATAGATATGCAGTGCACGTATAACACCCGCGCTACAACTCGACTGCAACATTCTTATAAGTCATTTAGAGAATGCGAAATTCATGGCATTTTGGTTTAACTTTGGAGGTAAGCACCTCTAGCTCGGAGTTTGATTGTGTGGAGCCGTCACGCCGTCCAGTATTTTTTTCAGTCGGAGATGTACACTCAAGCCCAGCTCTCCGTAAAAATTTCACGGGCCGCTTGTCGTTCTGCAATACTGTATGTACTACTGCTATTTTCCCCCCTTGTATTGGCGCGGCAGCTGACAGATCCTACTTCAATTCTACTGTTGAGGGCTAGTGCTCACCGGATTTTGGAATTGAACTATGTCTGTGGATGCCGTCACCCGCAGTCATGCGCCACTGACGACCACCAGTGC
>JBBPUI010001098.1:0-12202 GCA_038094615.1 Heimioporus aff. retisporus | reverse complement strand
TCGAACCGCGACACGGACGCCCGGCGGGCAAGCTCTCCCACGTCTCTCGTGCCGTCCACCTTCTCGCAACCAGACCCCCCCAAACAACCCCCCACCTCAGTCACCTACCCTCCCACGTCCCCTTCCGACGCTACCGATGTCGACTCCTTCACCTCCGCCGCGTCAACCTACTCGCGGAAAGCCCGCCCGGAATCCATGTTGCTGGAGCCGCCCCCTGGTCCCTTGGTGCTGGGAATCGCGTTGGTGGACTTCAACCATCTGGTGAGGTCCGTTTGGACATGGCGTTCGTTCATCATGTCGATCCAGCATTAGGTCGGCCCAAAGATTGAATTCAGCCAAGGCGACATTTTCGAGGACGAAGAAATCGCAAAAGTTCTTCCTTTTCTCGCACTTCCTGACGGCGCTCATCTGGCACGTTCGTATCTGCCTCACATGCACATCCGTCTCACCTTGCCACGCAGTCTGTGGAAGACTATTCTTACTTTCACCTTGTCCCGGACGTCCCAAACCCGACAACCGTGTTTGGCATCTCGTAAGTCTCTACGTGACGCGTCAGCAAACGCGTTCACCATCCTTTCAGATGTAACCGACAAATCGCCGCCTCGACCTTGCTTGTAAAGGATGTCGACGTGACGCGTTCCATCGTCCAGAAAGCAGTTGTTGTCTTGGCCAGCAAGCCCGTATTTGGTCCAATACGGTCCGTTGCACGGAATACCGTGTCGGTGTGCGACGCTAACAAGTCGGCATAGTGATCGCTTGGGGGTCGTCACACGGACCTTGTTTGCTCAAAGGTCCAGTTTTGTTTATTCATTGCTGCTTTGCTAGTAGTCATTGCCCTTTACAGGAACTTCACAGACACGCAGATCCTGGTCGAATTCGGGAATGCACTAGAAATCTCGCTACGGACGCAACTGACCGAGAGTGGTCTGTACATAGGTATGCTCAATTCACGTCTTCAGTTCTTCGCGGCAGTACTGATTTCTTCGGTAAAAGGAACCAGTTTGTAAGTTTCGAATGTCCGCCTCGCGCCCCCACTTACCGGTTTTGCAGGAGAGAATTTGTCCACGTTTTCAGGCATCGTACGTTAGTGTTGTTGAAGGCTCTTATGTTACAGAAGAAGGTGATCGGCATATATATGCGTCAGGGGCCCTTTGCTCACTAATCCCCAGATCATGTTTTTCGGACACCCCGTTGAGAGGTTGTGCACTTATCAATACTCATTGATCTCCCTTATCCCCAGTATGACCCTAACAATCAGACTATTATTCCACTCACTCCTTGTAGGTTTACTCCAAACACTAGATGACTGTGGCTCCCCTCCGTTAGCAGCGCGAGCACCCACGTTATCCCGACCTAATTCACTCAGAACTTCAGATCGGAAGAGCATGTTGGCATACATCGGTCTGCCGTTGGACTTGTTCGGAAAGGTTCACCTAAATATAACACAATCGAGACATTTTAGCTAACCTCCCCATTAGGACGCCTTTTTTCAGCCTTATTTGCCGCTACAACAACTCGACCTCCTAAAGGAATCTTCATGGCTCTGTGGAAGTACCAACACAATTGTAACACAACAAAAAGAGATAGATTTGCTAGTCAATGTGCGAGTTTTCTTACATTTTTCTAGCCATGACTTAGTCCTTTTCAGACCGAGACGGCTACGATCGAGTTTCGGAATGCGAGATTGGATCGTTTGGTTTCTCTCACCCCCGCAGATCGCAAATGGATAGATGAAATTGTCCGGGACGTTAATGATTCTTGGGATGAAAACGACCCTGGCAAAGTTGTTATGCAGTGCGTATTCTCTACTTGGAGTAGGTGATTGATATTGAGTTTCTCAAAGTTTCAAGGGCAGTGACGATTACCTGAGAGCGAAAGTATGTTGCACCAACCCCTGCTAACATCAATACGGGCTGACTTGGAAGCAACAGTTCGAAGAGTATGTATCTGCGGCACTTGCATCAGTGCGATACCGGGAATTTCTGTCGAGAGGAAAGGGCACTGGGACTATCATTGCGGGAACTGGTAAGCTAGTAGTTCCTACGCACTTTCAAGCACTCATACCGTACCAGGTGGCGACGCAACTGCTCTGGAAGACTTCAACAGTGTATGGATAGCTGAGTTCACAAAGACAAACGCTTATGAGGTCTGGGATCGGTCAACGGATCCGATGTTATTTGATATTGTTGAACCCAGGTCAGTTTCTTATTCCGAGGATCGCTCGGCACTGATTATCAGTGTCAATAGACATCCTTGTAATGAGAAACCGTCCGTGGTGTCAGATATAGGACTACGCCTCTCGGAAGGTATCCAAGACCTCAAACTAGAACAACAACTTGCGCCAACGCGTGAAGTTATCTCGCGTACATTCACCACTGGATCAACCAACTTCTTCAAAGCTGTGGAGGGTGTTCGTGAACGGTGGCAACAACGAACGGTCGTCTCTCCCTCTGCGCAGGGTGTGCCACCCAGCCCCTACGGCGCACCAGTTGAGATCACAAGGTCCGATGCCAGCCTACCCACTGCCATGGGAGATTCCACGAAACCGGGTGCCAATATATCTCGGCAAACTTCACGAGAATCCGCACCAAGTCCGCGTTCGCCATCGCGGCCTGTTAGTGTAGCACAAGCTGCCTCAGACACGAAAGCAGCGCTGAGCTCTCTCGGAGCTGGAATACAATCGCTATGGTCGTCTCGGGGCCCGAGGTTCTCGCTCTCGCGCGCAAGCATTGCGAGCGTCATGTCCAACGATTCAGTCCCTAGTCCAACACAGCAGCAAGGCAATCCGATACCCACCGCGCAGCAGACAACGCCTCCGAAACCTCGACCGAGTGTGCATACGGTTGCAGAGGTGGCCGAACTTGATCATGAACAAGAGCAGCAGGATATCGTAGTCCCGGATGTCTCAGTCGAGAGTGTATGTCACGAAACGAAATCAGGCGTGCCGATGGGTACCGCGCTTTGAGGACAGTCTCGCTACGAGTTACATACCTTATACCCCCGAGTTACCCTCTGCTCTCGGATCCGGGGATTCAAATCAACGAAGCGATTCAAGCATGAAACTTGATCAGATGTCATTCGACCTGAGCGCTGTACTCCAAAAGGATATTCTTGTTTCAAATGTCCAGCCACGTTCATTTCGGCTACAAGGTGTATACAAAACAAGGGATCGGGTGGTGTTGATGGTCCTGAGGGTGTGCTGTATTACATAATAATAATAGGGAGGGGGGGACAGGCCTTTCATCAAAGTTCCCTCTCCGCCATTTTATCGTCGTTCTCGCCTTTTGGGCCGTTGCGGCTTTACCGTCTTGATCGGCCTTACTCCATTTTACCCCGCGATGACAACGCCCATACGCAAAAAGCGAAACTTCAAGGCGCTTCAGCTCGATGTCACCCAGTCCGCAAAGCCCAAAGAGCCTGAGCCAATCCCGACCCGCGCTGCACCAGCAACGACGGCGGCGGTAAAGGGCAAGAAACGGCCACCCCCCATGACCTTGAATGCCCCAAAGCTCGGTCAGACACCCGCGACGAACGATGCCGACGGCAACCTGCTCGCGGTGGGCGTCGGCCCTCCGTCTGTACATGCAACGGGGGTCGAGTCTGCACGCCGGAATACATACCATTCCACCCTCTCAAAAACGCTCGCAAAGCTAGACATGAATGCAGAGACGCGTTTTGACCTCCGGAATGAGGATCTCAAAGACCTTCAGGAGCTTGGCCAGGGTAACGGCGGGAGCGTCAAGAAGGTGGAGCATGTCCCTACCAGGATGATCATGGCCAAGAAGGTGAGCCACCCATTGCGGATCTCGCGAGTAATTTTATGCTTCGTCGTGCACAGATCGTGCTCATTGATGCCAAACCATCCGTCCGCAAACAAATTTTGCGCGAGCTGCAGATCATGCATGATTGTCACTCCCCGTATATCATCTCGTTCTATGGCGCGTTCCTGTCGGATCCAAACATTTGTATTTGCATGGAGTACATGGACAAAGGGTCTCTTGACGGTATCTACAAGAAGATTGGTGCCATTGACATTGAGGTTGTGGGGAACGTCGCATTGGCTGTGTTGGAGGGTTTGACGTATCTCTATGATGTGCACCGCATCATTCATCGCGGTAAGCACGTCGCCTCCTACATCATGCCTCGCCCTGATGCACATGCACCAGACATCAAACCGTCAAATATTTTATGCAACTCCCAGGGCCAAATCAAGATATGTGACTTTGGAGTATCGGGAGAACTCATTAATTCGATTGCGGATACGTTTGTCGGAACGTCGACCTACATGAGCGTACGTCCTCTACCGCGAAAATCACGTCATTCTCACGATGTTGTACAGCCCGAACGCATACAGGGTGCCCAATATACCGTTAAATCAGACGTCTGGTCGCTTGGAATCTCGTTGATCGAATTAGCACTGGGTCGCTTTCCCTTTTCAGAGTCAGGTCCTGATGATTCTGATCTCTCGGACTTGGAAGGGACTCTTTCTCCGAATACCATGACTTTGCCCGTCAGGAAAGACAAGGACATCAAGAAGGACCGACGAAAATCCAAGGGTGTTAGCCTACAAGGAGGGGGAATGATGATGAGTATCCTCGAGCTACTTCAACACATCGTCAATGAACCTGCTCCTCGGCTGACGCCTGAAGGACGATTCCCCAAAGAAGCAGAAGATTTCGTGGACAGCTGTTTGCTCAAAGATCCCGATGCCCGAAAGACGCCCAAAGAATTGCTGGTAGGTTTTTGCATTCTGAGGACATGGACCGCACTTACTGGGGACCCGGTAGAAACACCCATGGGTAGAGCAGGCGCGGGTATCGAACTTTGATCTCGAGACATGGGCAAACACGTTTTGAGCTGGCTTCTCACCGCTTGCTTCGTGTCTTTGTTGGGCTTGTTCCTTCCTTTAGATCATACCGCCGGTTGTCATTTGCTACCTTGTCGCACATCATTATCTCAGTCCTTTCATGTTCTTGTATTATAGAAAAAGGCAAGCACTTATCAAACACCTTATTTTCTCTTTTAGAACGTTGGATGGATCGTTTAGTCAAAGGGAAGGCTCACTTTTCGGGTATCGTCATGTGCCCACTTGCGTCTGTCAGCCAATCATACGACGTGTATCTGTAATATTGGTGTATAATGGTAGTGCCCGATGTATCAACTCTCCGAATTATCGCTGTGCGTTTCAGCTCATGGATCGTCGAGAAGCAGATCCGTGTACTCGTCACAGCGGATAGGCCCGAAACTCGGTACTAGTGGCGAGAAAACAGGTGGACTTGCTTGCGGATGATTCCGGCCGCCATGCTGTGAGGGCTTATCTGGCAGCACTACATACTGTACGGGTTGCTTACTACTAGATTCCGAGTTTAAGGCGTCCGACTCTGCTCAACGTCGGCGATCTCTGTACACACCTCGATGAATTTTCGCTTCTTTTCTCAAAATCGTCCCCAAAAGGTTCTAGACCCAGAGGGAGATGACCTTCAATCGCTTGCCAAGTACATGAAATCTGACAAGTGTCGGAATGTATTTCTCATGGTGATTATACAAGATATCTTGACGTGTTTTACGACATAATTGATGCAGCACTCGTAGTTAGGTGCTGGTAAGAGTCACTTCTATCAACTGGGAAGATCAGCTGGCTCAAGTGCAGGCAGGTATCAGCACTTCTGCTGGCATTCCAGACTTCAGATCGCCGGATACAGGCGAGTAATTTGCATTACCGATTTTCCGGTCAGCTTAACAGTTCTGACGACAGGTTTATACGTGAGCACCATAGTACACATATCCACCCATGGGGCTTCCTTACCGAGAAGCTCGTTTCAGGCCAACCTGGCCCGTCTTAACTTACCATACCCAGAGGCAGTGTTTCAGATAGACTTTTTCCGAAAGAATCCAGTGCCTTGTAAGTAGTTTGGTCATTCCGAGCATACAGCGCCATGACTCGCAGCAACCTGAAGTTTATACGCTTGCGAAAGAGCTCTACCCTGGTCGATATCGACCAACCGTTTCTCACTCCTTTATCAAAGTGTTGCATGCACATAGTCTTCTGCACACTTGCTTCACACAGAACATCGACACGCTTGAGCGGCGAGCTGGAGTTCCGGAACACAAGATCATCGAAGCTCATGGCAGTTTTGCCGCGCAGCGATGCATCGACTGCAAACGCCCCTATGATGACGAGAAGATCAAAGAGGCCGTGCTTAATTCTACGATACCACATTGTGAGCATTGTAACGGGTTGGTCAAGCCTGACATCGTATTCTTTGGAGAGTCGGTATGTTTCTCATTTTCGCACGCAATGGGTTCTTATTGCTGGCCGCCAGCTACCACCGCATTTCCACGCATCCATCCGGTCACTACGGAAGGCAGATCTTTTAATAGTGATCGGAACATCCCTAACTGTTCATCCGTTCGCGTCCTTGGTGGACTTGGTCCCAGATGCCTGCCCTCGTGTTCTGATCAACCTGGACGAGGTTGGAAACTTTTACAAGCGGGATGACGTTATTTTACTGGGAAAGTGCGACGACGTCGTGCGGAAGCTCTGTCGTGAACTTGGATGGGAGGATGAACTTGAAAAGGCGTGGGCAGCAACCGCCGATAGCGTGGAGATCAATGACAAGCTAGCTACATCGGAAACAGAGGAGGAGACCGGTGGGGAGTTGGACCAAATTACAAGGGACATTGAGAAGTCCC
Organism: Heimioporus aff. retisporus; assembly: GCA_038094615.1. NCBI lineage: Eukaryota > Fungi > Basidiomycota > Agaricomycetes > Boletales > Boletaceae > Heimioporus > Heimioporus aff. retisporus. Next base: position 5,509 of record JBBPUI010001098.1, on the reverse strand, counting down.
TCGCAATTTCCGACGACATGCCAGATAATTCTGATGTCGGGAAAGCACAAGGCGAAGACGCAGTAAAGGGTGATGCGGGGGAAGAACCTTCCGCCTCAGAAGGGAAGCTCTGAAGTATTTCTTTTGTGGGAACGATTATCTTAAGGCTAGCACATATGTTTGAATACACGTTGTGGAAAGTTGATGAGTTTTGATATTCCTTAGGCTTACTAGTTCATTCGGAACGGAAGTGGGTATAGCTAGTGAGGCCCACTGGCAGTGTCATCAGATTGAATCTGATGGCACATGCCAGAGTTGGTTACCTCAGATATCTTCATGTCGAGATAAGGACAAACGTGGCTACAAGATGTAATGTCCGTTGATCCTAGTACTCAAGTGGTAGTCAAGGGGGTGCGGCTACAATGGAGACCCTAGCCTTGCTGCCCAGTAATTACCGGTCCGACTACAAGTCCGACGGGTTTGACATATTCCGGAGCCATGCTTGATGCCATGATGCACGATGCACGATGCGAAGGCTATGTAGAACTTAATTAGTACAATGTTGGATCCGTTCCAACCAACCAACGTGCCACCACTGCGCTTCTGTAGGGGCTGGTGGAACCGATCATGAACCAACGCTGCTCGCAACCACGATCATATATGAGACGCTTCCCTTGCATGATGCTGTACTTGAAGGGTCAATGTTTCAGCAACAAACGTTGAACGTAACCACGGACAGTATCATGTGCATATCGCCGGTTTGCCGGTCACATTCTCGCACGGAACTCCCATGAGCAGCCTCAACTGACGTGAAGCAGCCAAACTTTTGGCGACAGGCTGCCCCAGCTACTGGGAACCACGAATTCCCTCGGGCCGCGGTTACCAGAGACGTTGTGTTGCTTACTGAAGCGAACATCGCTGATCTACCTGATCAACGCAGATGACATCTATAGCCCGCCAGTGGATTCATGACTTGTCACCGGCCCTGATTCTTTTCGGCGAATGGCAAATTTAGCCTGCCATGCGGCATTCCGGGCCCTATCGTGTCGGAGCTTTGAAGTTTTCACCTCTAACCGATATAAGATCTCCTTGGGCTCACTGCACACTTTCCTCAGACACGCTATCCAACAGATGGGAGTTTTTGTGCGCCAATACCTACGCCTTTGTTCGTCGTCCTTCTTTCCTTCGCTTGTGTTTTCTGTCTGATTCGTCCATGCAGTCTGCTCGCCTCCACAGGTAACCCACCCTTGAACGCCTGTTCTAACAGAATAAAGGTTGGTTGTTGCTCGGTTGACTGCACTCGTACTGATTTGCCTGCAGAACCCTTTTCACGATGCGATTCTCGTTTGATGCCATCCTTACGTCGAACCTTGTTCCTGCTTTCTTCAGGACGGGTGGAAGATTCAACAAGCACGGTCCGGACATACCCAAGGCCGACACCCAGATAAAAGAGGCTGAGCTCACTGCCAAGATTGCTCGGCTTGCACGTGTTCCTGTTTCGAAGGTGTTTGAGTGAGTTCGGGGGTCGTCTGTTTGTTACTTTTTCTGATCGTCCGTCTAGACTCGAGCCTGCATGGAGTCTTGATGGATTATCGGAGGAAGTGGCTGCCGAGATTCTCAGCAGCCATGGTCTGAATATACCTGTTCATGAACGGCCTTTGGCCGCACTGGCGATCCTGTGGACTGCCCTTTGGAATCCGTTCAATGTCCTGTTGACGATCCTCGCTGTAATCAATATTGCAACGAATTCTATCCCGACTTTTGTAGTCATGATAGCCATGGTGGTCGCCTCCACCTCGCTCAGGTATTTTTTGTTGTCCTATTTTTTCAATGGTGCTCAGACTTGCTACTTCTTTTATCCAGATACTGGCAAGAGATGAAGTCCATGGTGCAAGCACTCAAGTTGGTCAAGTCAATCGTGACGCGCGTTCGAGTCATTCGCCGCATCAACTCTGTTTCTCAAGAGATTGAAATCGATCTGCGGCATGTAGTTCCTGGGGATGTTGTTTCTGTCGCCAGTAGGTTCCTTCACTCGCTCGTAACCTTCCAGCCTAACAAATATATTATAGGTGGTGATGTATTCCCTGGGGACTGTGTCGTCATCTCTGCAGAGACCTTGACTATTACTCAAGCGTCTCTCACAGGGGAGATAACCCCGGTTGAGAAGTCTGTCCGTGCTACTCCCGTGGACGAGTCCGATCAATTCCATCTTTTGGATAATCATAACGTCTGCTTGGCTGGTACATCGGTCGCAGCTGGGAACGGTCGCGTCATCGTGGTCTCTACAGGGAAGGACACGTACATGGCTGCTATTGCCGCGGAGCTCAACAAGAAACGGCCAGAGAATGCCATCCAAATGGGTATCAGGAAAGTCAGCTATGTCCTTCTGGCTTTCATGGCTGTCAGTCCTAGCCTCTTTCTCTTGACGAAATGCAAATATGAACCAAGTTTTGCAGGTCATGGCCCCAGCTGTATTCGTTGTTCAGGGAGCCGTTAGCAAAGATTGGAAGGGCGCCGTTATGTTTGCAATCGCAGTTGCGGTGGGGATTACTCCGGAGATGCTTCCCATGATAGTTGTAAGTGTTTTTTTTTTTTTTCCACCAGCGCTTGATGTTTGGTTGGGACCATAGACTTCCAATTTGGCGCTCTCGGCCGTGCGCATCGCCAGGCAGAAGGTCATCGTGAAGCGCTTCGATGCCATTCAAAACTTGGGTGCAGTCAGCGTTTTGTGCTCTGACAAGACAGGCACATTGACCGCCGACCTCGTCCGAGTGGCAAAATCTGTTGACATCAAAGGCGAATTGTCGGATCTTCCTGTCAAGATGTCCTTCATAAACTCCCTTCTGCAGACCGGATCTCGCAGTCCTATCGACCGTGCCATTCTAGATTATATTCGTGAAGACGAGAAATTATCCGTCAGCGATGGCCAGCTGGATGGTTGGTCTAAACTGGGCGAAGTTCCATTTGACTCCACGCGTCGCATGCTTTCGGTCCTCGCATCCCACCCTTCGTTGAGGGAAGGTGAGGCGTTGTTAATTACCAAGGGGGCTGTGGAAGAAGTTCTAGATCGATGCATCTCCGTCTTGAAGTGCGAAGAGTTCTCGAAGCCGATGGGGACCATTGTGTTCGACCCCTCTTCGTCTACAATATTGACGGACGCCGCTCGTCTTGAAGTTCTCGAGTCTGCTAAGCGATTGAACGAGGATGGACTTCGCTTGATTGCGGTTGCTATTCGAAAGGCTCCCATCAAAACAGGCGTGGGGATCTCTGTTGAGGACGAGGAGGATTTAATTTTCGTTGGCTTTGTTGCTTTGTTGGACCCATTGAAACCGGATGCTGCCGAGGCGATTCGAAAACTCGCAAGTCATCATGTCCAGGTATTGCAATTCTTGTTGATTGCATGACGTCCGAGAGTTGATCATCCGGCCTTAGGTTCGGATTCTCACCGGAGATGTCCCAGCAGTGGCTGCCAAAGTTGCCCGCGATCTTGGCTTATTCAACCCTGTCAACCTCACTAACCTGACTGTCGAACGGTCCCCTAAGGACGAAGAGGCTGGGTTCGACGTTTCTTCAGAACCAGTGGATGAATCCAGCCTGATCGTTACTGGGCCTCAACTTACCGAGCTTGCAAAGGACCAGGAGCTTCTGAAAGAGACTATTGATCGTGCAATCATCTTTGCGAAGTTGTCGCCATACCAGAAACTCGAGGTAGTGAAAGCTATTCGCAAAGGTGGCGGTGGCCGCGCTGTTGCATTTTTGGGAGACGGTGTCAACGATGCTTTGGCCATTCGTGGTGCCGACGTCGGGATATCCGTGGATTCGGGAACCGAAATCGCTAAAGAGGCAGCCGACGTGATTCTGCTTGAGAAGAGCCTTGATGTCGTCGCACGAGGCGTGGTAGAGGGCAGAATCACGTATGTTTCGAACTTCTGGGCATTAACCTTGAGTCTCACACCAATGAATAGGCTTTTGAATACCGTCAAGTACATCAAGATGGCTTGCTCGTCGAACTTCGGGAATGTCTTCTCCGTCTTGGGTATGTTGTACGGTGTATTAAAAGGCCTCAATATAACGCTTCAAACTTTTAGTTGCCTCTGCTTGGTTGCCTTATCAGCCGATGCTGCCACTGCAACTATTGGTTCAGAACCTGCTTTATGATTTCTCTCAGGGATCGATTCCCTGGTTCGTGTTCTTTTTCATTAGATCCTCTCGAAGCTCATGTATGACAGGGACAATGTTGACCCCGAGTGCCTTGAACGACCAAAGACCTGGAGTGCTTGGTCCATCGTTCGGTTCATGGTCTGTTTGGGTCCTTTCTCCAGCCCATTCGACATCATTACATTCTCCATTAACTGGTGGGTCATTTATCATGTTGATTCTATTTAGCCGACTTTACTTGTAGGTTTTACTACGGTATTCGGACGGCTGACTCTCCGCTGGTCCCTCTGGCACAGACAAACTGGTTTTTAGAAGGCTCTCTCACCCAGGTATGAGGTTCGTGTGCCTTACATATTGCATTCTAACTGTTTCTTCGAACAGCTCTTCATTATTCAGTTCCTCCGAACCCACAAAATCCCTTTCATTCAGTCGCGAGCATCTCTGTCAGTGGTCCTCGTCACCTTTGGGATGGCGTGTGTGTCGATGGCCATCCCATACATTCCCAAGGTCAACTCGGCTCTACAAATGACCCCCCCTCACCCAATGTTCTACACCTACTTGGTTGGTATGATTGCAGGGTATGCCCTTGTGATCCACATTGTCAAGACTATCTATCTGTGGGTATTCGACGGTGAATGGCTCTAGAAGGAGGTGGTACATCACGGCATTTTAAGCTTGCGATTAGATGATAGTGATTAATGATTCGACGACTTCATCACTAGAGAACTTGGATCCTGGTACTTCATGTATCGAGGAATTTGAATAAACCTACGACGTGTTTTGTCTAAATATTAGAAGCGAATGGAAGCACTAAGCCTGAGAAACTACCACATTTACTCATCTCTGGCAAGCCAATTTTTCTTGGGGATGCACAATTTTGTCACGTCCGAAACACATGAGATCGTCTCGTGGACCATTACGAGGGCGAGGACGATTTTCCTCTGTTCAACCAGGTGCTCGACTTGCCGGTGGAGGTCCATCTACTAATGCCGGACGAGGTAACAATTTGAACTCGGCAAACCGCACTAATAATCATGATCGTCGTATGGAGCATCTTGCATCTGTTAGCCGTAGCAGTGGTGTTGAAAAAGATGGCGATTTGTGAGCATCAGATGCCTAACATCCAAGTCTTCCCACTAAAGGCCTTGCCACTCAATTCAGGCTAAAGGAATTCAGCGTACAAGAAGAGTTCAGAACCTTTATTGATAAGAAGGTGCGTCACACCATCCAAGTTGAACTGGCTATTATCATAGGTCACGTACCTCCCGGATACGCTAAAATGTATTTCAATGATGATGCAATAGCTTACGGCCTTCTGGGATGGTGTGCCTAGCCCAAACTCTCTAATGGCGAAGTCCGAAATTGTATCCGT
>JBBPUI010001097.1:0-12214 GCA_038094615.1 Heimioporus aff. retisporus | reverse complement strand
ACATCGTGCGTCGCGACGAGCAAGATAGTCTCGCCGTCGTCGTCGACGATGATGAACAACAGAAATGCTTACGTAATAAATAATAGCAGCCCGTCCTTTTTTCTGTCAAAAGAGTGTTTCTATGAGATTGCCGAGGCGATCCGTTCAGAGCACCATAGGACTTGCCACTAGTACTCTCCGGCGGAGCGCACCGTCTGTCACGCACCCCATTCGAGTTCATGCTACCCCTACTGGTAGCCGCGTCGTGACAGCCTGGACCACTTTGCGGTTGGGTGACACAGGATCAGCAGGCTCAAGCAAGAGGCATTCGAGCGCGATGGCATGGCCACCCTTGAATACTAGGCTTGAATCCATTCGCGCTGCTTACAGATGGGATTCAACACCTTCGCACAAATCTTCGCCAGGCGTGCCAAGACCACCAGTCACCCGAGTCACAGGTCCGCCAACTTCGCTCTACCAAAACGTCTTCCAAAGTACGTCCACTTATTCATCTCTCTTTAGTTCAAGCTCGAGACCCTTTCCCAACAACTCTCCCTCGCCCTGTCCGGAGATGAAGTGCCAACGCCGAGCCCTGCTACGTCCGGAGAATATGCCAGTCACTGTCGCACGAAGTACGCCGAACTTGTGCAACTTCATTACGCACATGACACCATCCGGGCTCTTGTCTGCCATGTATGGCCAGACCCTGCAGACCGATGGTCGAAACCTGGTCTAGGCGCCATTCTCGAGCGTGGATATCCCACCTACCCCCTAACCCTGACCCTCAACATGATACCCCCCGCCGCCTCGGAGCGAGGTTCCATCCCGCTAAAGCGCATCCTGCTGTCCGAATCTGCCCATCTCCTCTGGTCGCTGCGTTGTGACCGCGTCATAGATACCCACACCCACGCGGCGGTAGTCTCAAGATAGGAAAACTCCATCATCTCCCGGCTCGACAACAACCGCAGGCTAGCAAAGTCAGCCGAAAACACCACACCACATCCAAAATCTACCGCACCTGGACCTCGATCATCTTTCACCCCGGGACTTTTCTACGGAACTAGGTCGCTAACCCGGAGGTTTTAGTGGGTATTAGGCTGACTAGGCCCCCTGCCTGACCGTGACTGAGAACACCGGGTAGTGTACGGAGCCCCATATCCGCAAACAGGGCGTGCATGAATGCATTTTTCGAACCGGCTATAGCATCAACATTTCTAAGCACTATTCGAGTGCTCGATGAGCAGGATATAAATGGGAAGGTGCCAAAGATCGTTTGCCGGTCCAACCAGAGTTCTCGCCGAGTCTCGCGTAGGCTGGCGAAGACATCCAAGAACAACAACGTAAACAGACGCTCTTCTCCTTGATGTACCTCAGTTAGCCACCTTAGTGTGCTGTGTGGTTGCTGTTGTCAGTCGCTACAGAAGTAGTATACACTTGTCCAAAAAATGAAGCATCCAATACATGTGACGTTTGGTCACACGGAGCGTCAATCGATGAAAGAACTGGATAACGTCCACTGTTTGAAAGAAACTAATCTACGAGTAACGACTGGTGGGGTTTTATAGCTATTCGCTAAGTATAACGAGGGTCGGTAGAGCTTGTCTAATAAATGTCAACGGAGGTCTTGGAGCAATAAGGAATGAACGCCGTCGTGCGACAGGCGTAGTGATAGACAGTCCGATTAGTAAGAAGCGAAGTCACATTCGTGACAATACATCACGCGTCAGGGTCCCACACCACATTGCAACCACGTTGGCACGACGCTGTTCGGTTTCCAACCTACCACTACTTCCGATGACGACGAGTACTGGGAATATAAATGAGAGTATAGATCAAGTCATGTATGTATGTATGTATTGCTCTGCGAAGTAAGTTTTACTTAGGACGCTCCAGAAGGAAGATAATTACCATCAAGGGTGAGATTGCGACAGTAGACATCCCGGCACTTACATGAACGAATTCCCTCAGACATTCGACTTCTCACGCAGACCAAATGTAAACGTCTGTTTTCAAGACAATATCGTGTAGCCTTTCGTGTAGGCGATTCTAACGCCCCTCAGCTGACAGAAGGGGCATATGAATCAAGGAATCTGGTGTCTTGGGAAGAAAAATGGCATTTGTGGGTACTTCTCTTCTCGTCGCGTCAGAAATCTGAGTGGAGTCAGTCGCGGAAACAGTCATACCGACTTTGTTGTGAAAATCTACCAGACTCGTTGCGATGGAAACGATGTACTAGTCGGTACTTCTACTCGTTCCCTAGGCGAGGTTTTGGGAGGCTTGAAAGATGGAGGTGCGATGATATTTTCAATCGTTTGTCATTATGTACTGACCCGACTTCTGATCAAAGTGTCTGAGAAGACTTTGGGAGGGAATAATTTTGACGGATCCAATTCAAAAGTTATCATCAAGTTCTCGTTGGCGACTGTTGACTGCACGAGTTTCCTGGCTGATCAACACGGAGACACGATTGACACGCAGACATCCAACTCTACATGGGGCGTTTTGTTGGAAAGAATGAGCCTATTCGACAAGGCCTTCGCGGGTATTGCCGCTCAGGTATTCGGTATCTATCATATTAACTGGTCCTTCATCTGGGAGTCTTGTAGGTACATCCACATGCGGCGCTGGCATGGTCTGTTGCATCAGGTGCGAATCAGGTCTGTGTGGTTGTGTGGCGTTTGTAAGATCTCTAATCGCTGACTGCATCCTAAATAGCTACTTTTGAGCCAGGAAGACCGTGACAAGCGAATTATTCGACTGGCAAGAACTATGAGTGACACTTTTGCGCTCGTTTACGATGCCGAATCTTGGAGCGCGGCCCACATGGAGACGATTACGACTCTGATCGAACAGTCGACAGAGTGTGCGCACTTCATCATAGAATATGCCAAACAAGAGGTCTTTTGTCAGTCGACGCTGAACTTTTGATGCTCGTCACTCATCTCCGTATCTAGGGACCCGGATGGCGAAATATACGCTTCCGGATATCGACGCAAGAATTACACGTTACGAGGACAAGTATCAAGAACTGAAGGCCACGTTCTTGAAGCAGGTTACATCTCAGGCTTGGAACAGAATATTCGATCATATAATAGATGCTACGGAGGGCACAAGTGAGTTTTCGTTGTACCTTCGAGTCACCGCAATACTCACCAATACGTAATACAGCCGGGTCTGATTATATCCACTCGAATGACATGCGTAGGTTTTTTTACCTTGTCTTCCATGGCTCCGTGAATTTTCACCAATATGCAACCCAGCTGAATCCCACTCTATCGACCTGGATGGTATCCCATGTGCATCTGGTGCCGGATATTCCCAGGAAAAGGGCTGCATTTCAGGAACTCGCGAGTTGCTCATTCGCGAGATTTGTGGTGTCTTGGACGACGCTACGAAGGACGCTCCGCGGGTGTGCCTGCTCACCGGCTCCCCCGGATCTGGAAAGTCTGCTGTCGCTCATGCGATCGCTCAGCGATATGACGAGCAAGCCAGGTTGGCGTCGTCGTTTTTCTTCACTGAAGACGTGGCGACACAAAATCCGGGCATTCTTTTCAATACGATTGCACGTGACCTTACCTTGCAAGACCCTCAATATAAGGTAGCCCTATGGGATGTAGTTCGACCTGCCCGAGCGCTTTTGAGATCAACATCACCTATGGAACAAGTCGAACAGTTCATTGTTAAGCCTATTATGCACCTTCACACTGCCGACCCCTTGGTCATCGTTATTGACGCGCTTGACAAAACTGGGGATCTTACCGGTCGCAAAGAGCTTTTACGAGTCCTTTCCATGCATTTCACAGAAAACTCCCTACCAACCTGCCTTCGCTTCCTCATCACTGCTCGCCCAGAGAGTGACATTCTCACCGCATTTTCCTCTGGGTCACATATAGTGCATAAACAGATGGAAGACATTCCTGAAAAAATTGTTGCCGCGGACATAGAGAGGTTCATTCACCACTCCCTTCATCATTATCCCCACCTTGTGTCTCATTGGCCAGACGAGGAGTGGTGTCGACTCCTTGTTGCTCGTTCCCATCATCTCTTCGAGTGGGCATCAACCGCCTGTGGGTTTATTAAAGGGAATGAAGACGCTGCTGTTGATCTATGCGAGCGCCTTGCGACACTTTTAAAATGCGATGAGGGTGATCCACTCTACCCGCTGGATAATTTGTACTATGCGATCCTGACGGGACAGTATAACTCAGATCACACTCGACATTGCTTTCGTGGAGTGATGGGCGTCTTGTTTGCCATGAACGAAACGACCCCTCTCTCTTCTCTGGCCTCCATCATTGGTTGCCATCTGCCAGTGAGAGAGATCATTGAATCTCTCGGATTGTGGCTTGAGGGGTTCTCTGGTGATGACCTGCCCACCCGCCCACTTTGCCCATCATTCTACAGCTTCCTTTCAGATGAAACTCGTAGCTTGACCTTTCATGTTAAGATTCTACCCTGGCACCATTTAATGCTTGGACAAGGATCACTTTCTTGCATGCGAAGCATGCTCAAATTCAACATATGCAACCTCAATGACTCCTGACTCCCCAACTTTTCTGTACCTAACCTGACACAAAGAGTAGACCAAGCCATTCCTCCCCATTTATCTTATGCATGCCGCTACTGGATGATCCACCTACAACATGTGACATATACTTCTGAATTATTGAATGATGTCACCAGCTTCTTCAAGGAGTTTTTTCCCTACTGGCTTGAAGCTATCAGCCTACTCTCCCTCTTCCCATCACTCTCATCCATAGAGTCTGCATTACAAAGCTGTGCAATATTGGAAATTTGGGCCAAGGTGAGATGGACAGTGATCACTGTGCAGTGATGTTACTGAACAAGGTGCTAGGATCATGAGGTTGCTACTTTGGCAGCTGAGGCAGTCCATTTCATTCAAGGGTTTGCATCTATCCTGGAAAAGTCCACTCCTCACTTGTACCTATCAGCTATACCCCAGACCCCAGCTAGCTCTCCACTTTGCATGCTGTGGAGAGACCATCTCCAAAAATGGCCATCATTAACTCCTGGGCCTTTAGCCTTTTGGCTGTCACAGGATGATATCTCAAGAAGGCACACAAATGATATCCTGTCTGTTGCTTACTCACCTGATGGGAAACATATTGTGTCTGGTTCTGAGGACAGGTCAATTAGGATTTGGGATATTGCCAGTGGCCAGGATATGTTTGGTCCCTTTCAAGGGCATGATGGTTGTGTCACCTCTGTTGCCTACTCCCCTAATGGAAGATCCATTGTCTCTGGCTCAGATGACAAGACTATCAGAATTTGGGATGTGACCACTAAGCAAACCATTGTGGGTCCATTACAACATGCAGATTGTATCACCTCTGTCACCTATTCACCTGATGGGAGGCATATTGCCTCTGGCTCAGTAGATCAGACCATTAAGATTTGGGATGCAACTACTGGCCAAACAGTAACAGGTCCATTTGAAGGGCATAAATCTGCTGTCACTTGTGTCACCTATTCCTCTGATGGGAACTGTCTTGCCTCTGGATCCCAGGATAAGACTGTTTTAGTTTGGAATTCAGCAACTGGCCAGATTGTGGCAGGTCCATTTGAAGGGCATATAGATCCTGTCACTTCTGTTGCTTATTCACCTGATGGAAGACTCATTGCTTCTGGCTCTGAGGACAAAACCATCATCATTTGGAATACAGCTGGTGGTCAGATTATGCTCAATATACTTGAAGGGCATACACATCATGTCACCTCTATTGCCTACTCTCCCACTGGAGGACATATTGTCTCTGGCTCTCAGGATGCCACTATCAGAGTGTGGGATGCAACCACTGGTCAAACTATCCTAGGTCCATTATATGGGCACAAGTTCAACATTACATCTGTTGCATATTCACCTGATGGAAGTCATATTATCTCTGGATCTAAAGATAGATCCATCAAGATTTGGAATGCTATCACTGGTGAACTTGAAGGTCTATCCTCAGGTCACATGGGTCCAGTCAGGTCTATTGCATATTCATTAGAAGGAGACCATATTGTCTCTGTCTCAGGTGATAGAACTATCAGAATCTGGGACTCCACCACTGGTCAAATTGTAATGGGCCCACTGCAAGGGCATGGTAATGAGGCTGGGGCAATTGCTTATTCACCAGACAGCAAATATATTGCCTTAGGCTCTGATGATAATACCATTAGGATTTGGGATGCAATCACAGGCCAGATTATAGCAAATCCACTTCAGGGACATACAAAGTATATTACCTCAATTGCCTATTCACCTAATGGAAGGCACATCACCTCTGGATCTTGGGATAAAACCATCAGGATTTGGGATGTAGTCACTAGTCAGGTTCTGATAGATCCACTTCATGGACACACTGGCTGGATTTTATCTGTTTGCTATTCATGTGATGGGAAATACATAATCTCTGGCTCAAGTGACAGGACCATCAGGGTTTGGGATGCAAGCACTGGCAAGAGTGTCTCAAGCCCATTTGTAGGGCATACAGATCAAGTTATCACTATTGCATTCTCACCTAATGGAAGGCACATCATCTCTGGTTCTGTAGACATGACCATCAGGATATGGGATGCAGGCAATGGTCAGATTGTGGTCAATCCACTTCAAGGACATACAGGCACTATCACCTCTGTTGCCTATTCACCTGATGGCAGGCATATTCTTTCTGCCTCCAAGGACAAAACTATTAGGGTTTGGGATGCAACTACTGGTCAGCTTGTAGCAGGTCCATTTCAGGGGCATGCAAAAGGCATTCTTTCTGTTGCTTATTCATCTGATGGAAACTATATAGCCAGTGGCTGTAGTGATGGATCTATCAAAATATGGAAAGTAGCAGATTGCTTTCTCTTTGATGATTTTTCTGTGAAGAGTGGCTGGGTTCAATCATCCAATGGCATGATACTTGGCTGGATTTCTTCTAGGTTTAGAGATGCCTTTTGCCTTCCCATGCACTCTTGTGTTATTACCTTTGATAGAAGTTACCAAGTTGATTTTGATACTTCTTGTATAGAAGAGTCTTGGGTTTCTTGTTGGAAATCCTAATTTTCTTTCATAATTACAGCTTGGTACCTTTTTTTTTCATACATGCACAAGTAATTTAAGGAGGAAACCTTTGAGAATGAATAGTTGAGAATTGTGAAACCACATTTATGTATTATTCCTTGGCAAGACATGTTCAGACTGATTTCCTACAGTGTTTTTCCAAGTACTCCATGCTGAGGAGTGTGCAAGCTTGTGCATGTCACCCATGACCCCATCCTGAAGTTTAAACACTTGCTGAAGTCTCATTGATTGGTATTATTTATTCAAGGTTATTTTTATCACCAAAAAAAAATATCAACCATTCAACCCAACAACCCCAGAGAAGCCTGTATCTTTCCACAGCTCATAAATCAAACTGAACCTTGCTGTTGTCAGCCTTTGAGTCTAGGAGGCCTATAGTGATGTCAACCACTCTGAGATTATCCATATTAGCCACTGTTCAACCTGGAAGTGAGGAAAAACTTGATGGTAACTGCTGGTAGGCCCTATTGGAGTTATTTCTTCTAATGGTCTCTTTGAATGCTTGAGCTGTGGGTATTACATCAATAGAATAAGTCAAATGCTTGGATTGCCATCATACTTGGAAGAGAGTTTGGTTTGGTTTGCCATTGAGCCATCATTAATATTATATTTGGCAAACTTGGTGAGCAAGATTGTACAAAGTACATATGTAAGTCACCTCCATTCATTTTACAATGAATATCATGTGAAACCTCACTTTCTCACTGTTTAATGTGATACATAATAAGCTATATAGTATCTAATGCCAAATTTATTATGTAGATGGTACTCAAGTTTTAATCCTGCAAGCAAGAAGTGATGGCTGCCATATGTACTGATCAGCCTAGTCTTGAATCCAAACACTAGACAAGAAGCCAGCAAGCACAGGTCATGTGGCAATGACCCTGAACATGTATTGAGTGGCTTTGTTATGAATTGATACAAGATGGAGTTGTGAGACCACCTGAAACAAAACAAGAATTCTTCTTCAGGCAGAGCAAAGCAAAGAGACCAACATATAAAATAATGACAAAATAAGATGGAATCTGACAAACTAAATGGACTGGTGAGAATGATACATAAATGTGTAAAAATGAGTAAATACAGTGGTGGCATACCTGGTGAGACAATGAATGGACTGAAGGAACCTATGACACTCCTAAACTGTCCAGATATTGCCTGCCAGTCAGAGGCCATAAAAAGGTGGTGGTTGAGGTTGGCAGGGTGTGGTGCACAAGTGGCAATGTCAGCTGATTAGTATAGTATAAACACAATTAAACTCAATACATAAATAGAAGGGAGCACTGCTATTGATTACCAATATAACAAAATGTTATAACAGAATTGAGGAAATAACATAAAAAAGAAGGGAGGTAGACATGACATGGGTAAAGGTGAAAAGATGAAACAAATACATATGTAATTACTGCCAGCAAGAGGTCCAAGACTTTCCTAAAAGAGAGTAATCAAAATTGACTTGGTAAGATCTGTCAGAACCTATCACCAATGAATGAACAGGAAGACAGAAAGCATTTCTATTCCAGGAAGCAATCCACCCAAACAATGAGCCTTTAGAAAGAATCCATCCATCTTCCACATGAAAATCACTAAAATCATCCAAAGCTTGTGTGTCCCACAACTTGATGGAATTATCACCAGAACCAGAGATGATGTGGCTTCCATCAATTGAGTATGCAACACAAGAAACCTGGCTGATGTGCCCTTGAAATGGCCCTGCCACAGTTTGACCACTGATTGCATCCCAAATTCTGATGGTCTTGTCTTTTGATCCAGAAACAATATGCCTTCCATCAGGTGAATAGGCAACAGAACAAACTTCAGATGTATGCCCCAAGAGTGGCTCCATCACCAGCTGGCCAGTAGCTGCATTCCAAACTCTAATAGTCTTGTCACTTGATCCAGAGGCAATCTGTTTCCCATCTGGAGAATAGGCAATGCAGCCAATCTATTGTGTGTGTCCCTGCCATGAATCTATTATAGTCTGACCAGTAGTCACATCCCAAATTCCAATAATCCCATCTCTAGAGGGAGAGGCAAAGCACTTTCCATCAGGAGAGTAGGCAAATGAAATCCAACCTTGATGTCTGGAAGGTGATACCATCATAGCTTGACCAGCAATTGTAGCATCCCAGGTCCTGATGGTGTTATCCAGAGAAGAAAAGGCAACATGCTTCCCATCAGATTCATTGGTATGTTTGTACTGAGAGCCTTCTATAGCTTGACCTGTAATTGCATCCCAGATTCTTATTGTCTTATCAAAAGAGTCAGAGACAATGTAATTGCCATCAGGTGAGTACCTGATGGAGGTAATCCACTGTGTGTGTCCTTGGAGTGGATGTCCTATAGTCTGGCCAGTTATTGTGTCCCAAATTCTGATAGTCATGTCATTTGAGCCAGAGGCAATATGCCTTCCATCAGGTGAACAGGCAAAACAGGCAATGGAGTCAATGTGTCCTAGAGAGGGATCTGCAATGGTTTGACTTATAGTTGCATCCCAAACTCTGATTGTCCTATCCCAAGAACCAGAAGCAATGTGTTGACCATCAGGTGAATAAGCAACAGAGGAAACACCAGATATGTGCCCCAAGAATGGACCTG
This sequence comes from Heimioporus aff. retisporus, assembly GCA_038094615.1. Lineage (NCBI taxonomy): Eukaryota > Fungi > Basidiomycota > Agaricomycetes > Boletales > Boletaceae > Heimioporus > Heimioporus aff. retisporus. The sequence continues at coordinate 2,565 of JBBPUI010001097.1, read as the reverse complement.
CTACTGTTTGGCCAGTGGCTGCATCCCAAACTCTGATAGTATTGTCATTTGAGCCAGAAGCAATGTGTCTTCCATCAGGGGAATAGGCAACAGAACAAACTTCAGACAGATGGCCTAAGAATGGACCTGCCACAGTTTGACCTGTGATTACATCCCAGACTCGGATTGTATGATCTTTAGAGCCAGAGGTAATGTGCTTCCCACCAGGGGAGCAAGCAACAGATAAAACACTATCTTTGTGTCCTTGGAATGGACCTGCAATATTCTGGCCAGTGGTTGCATCCCAGACTTGGATTGTCTTGTCTTGAGAGCCAGAGAAAATGTTTTTTCCATTAGGTAAGTAGTTGATGGAGTTGATGGCTTCTGAGTGGCACTGAAATGGACCCACAACAGGCTGACCAGTACTTGCATCCCAGATCCCAATAGCACCAGTGTTAGAACCACCAACAATATGTCTTCCATCAGGTGAATAAGCAAGACAATGGCATCTACCCATATCAGAGGACACCAGAGTTGTTGCAATCTGACCACTGGCAACATCCCATACTGCAATAACACCAACAACAGTGGCATAGGCAATGTGCCCTCTCTTGGGTGAATGGGCAATAGCAAGGATCTCAGGATATTGTTGGTCAAATGGGCCAACCACAATATGGCCAGTGATTGCATCCCATACTCTGAGGCAGGAATCAAAAGAGCCAGATGCAATATGCTTTCCATCAGGTGAATAGGCAACTGAAGTAATGGGAAAGGAATGTCCTTGGATAGTGTGCAGTTCTGGTGGCCAGTGGGATGGATGTTCAGAGGTGACAGGAATGTACTTTTGCAGATGGCCAAGCCAGAGATTGCATAGTGGTGAATCAGTTGGGGTCTGAGGCATGGCTGATAAATAAAGATGGGGGGTTGACTCTTTGAGGACTGGTGCAAATGCATGCAGGAACTTGATGGTTTCTGATGCTAGTGTAGCAATTTCATGGCCCTAGTAAGTATATTGTTTAGTACTGACTCTACATCCATGAATAAATTTTCTCTTGCCTTGCCCCATTCTTTTAAAATCTCACAGCAATTCAGGGCAGATAAAATAGGTGACACAGAATCAAAGGAAAGAAGGCTGATGGCTTCAAGCCAGTAGGGAAAGAAGTCCTTGAAGAAGTGGGTAACCACATCCAGCAATTCAGACGTGCAAGGAACATGGTGAAGGTGGTCCATCCAGTATTGGCAGGAGTAGGGCAGGTGGAGGGGAATAGCTTTGTTTATCTGTTCAGCGAGGTGAGGGATAGCAGCATTACGGAGTCGGGAGTCCTTTAGATCACAGATATTAAACCGGAGCATACTTTGCATGCTTTTAAGCGATGCCTGTCCGATGAGGTGGTGATTGTGTGGCAGAATATCTATGTGGAAGGACAAACTGCGATCCTTGGCGAGCAGAAAGTCACGAAATGAGGTATGGAGTGGCCGGATGGGCTCCATCTCATCAAGCACGCCTTCTAACAGGGACCCCATGGATCGAATGATCTCCCGCATATCCAGATCATCATCCGATTCACAAAGGGTAGTAAGGGTAGTAAGCGACAATGGCTCTTTGAGCGCAAGCAAGATAGCCATCACACCGCGAAAAGATTCTCGCGCCGGCTCGAACGTAAACAGTTGATCAAGGATGGTCAGGTACAGGTCATCTAGAGGATATTTAGCGGCGCGGTTGTCCATTTGCGCGATTATTTTGAATCGCTTGCAGGGGTTGACTCCAGTCGCACCAATACCTTGAATGAATCTGCAAGCAGCGGCTGCCCACTGAAATAAATGTTGGGAGCGATCGACGAGTAGCCAAAGCCATTCTTCGTCCGGAAAAGAAGATTCGAGCTCTGAATAGCGACAAAGGGACTGACGAATGAAAATTGCGATATCTTCATTCACGGTCTCTTCTGGTATGTGCCCCATTTGCTTATGAACGACATGCGAGCCTGCCGTGAGTGCGTCAATCATGTCGCCTTCCGGGCGAGTGGTGATCAGGAAGCGAAGATGAGTCGGGAAAGTGTCGGAAGTAAGACATGTGGAGATAACATGGAGGAGCTGGGTACGATTGGGTAGATCAGCGCTTTCATCGAGAGCGTCAATAACGACGACTAGATGTCCCATTGTATCCAACCACCTGCTAGGCTCGATGATGAGCCGTTTGAGTTGTTCCGTTGGCGACGTGGACGTGCGAAGCGCACGGTCGCCCTCCACGGCGTCCCAAAGTGCGGACTTGTACTCAGAATCGCGGTCCGCAAGGTCGCGCGCTATAGTGCTAAATAGGTTTCCCGGATTCCGCCTCGCCGTGTCAATGCTAGAGAAGAAATACGACGATCCCAATCTCTTCTGCTCGTAAAACAAACGTGCGACCGTATGCGCAACGGCGGACTTGCCCGACCCGGCCACGCCAGTCAGAACGCACACGCGGGGAGCATCCTTGGCTGGATCGTTGAGAACGCCACAGATTTCGCGGATAAGCGCCTCCCGCGTCCCTGGTAGACAACCTTTTTCTTCCGCATACCTCGCACCGAACGCGTATGGCATATCATCCAG
>JBBPUI010001096.1:0-12231 GCA_038094615.1 Heimioporus aff. retisporus | reverse complement strand
TAACACAATCTCTCATACTTCCTACGCCAAAACACTCTACTAGTTGCTCAGGTGCTCATGGGTAGTGAAGTACAACAGAGATCTGCATCACGATGACCAACATAGCCTTAGTGGCAGCTGCTTTTATGATGTTGTGGTGCCACTGTGTTAAAAGTACGTTTTCCACTTTCCATCTATCCATCTACGTTAAATTAAAGTGATCAGGCCCCTCGATCGTAGTTCATGTTATAGCGATGCTTGCTATGATTCTCGTCTAGGGTATCGCTGGCGTGCAACAGGTAGATGGGCTGCCATAGCTCTCATCTGTGACTTGGCGCGTTTTGTCAGCGCCTTGGTACAACATGACTCATATAACTGTAAGTTTATGAGACTCATGTTACTGGAAAATAAAATGTTTATTTCAGAGTTTACACTCCCCGGCATGCATCTCGACGAGGAATAGTTTCTTTCACTGGGCATGACTCTCGTCGTCTGGTAAGGGCTCCGAAAATGAAATCCCACACCGGCTCCCACATCTCTATTTCCAGGGTTGGCCCGAGCGAGTCTTCTGTTCGCGGGCGTCCTGGTAGCAAATCCGATCCTCATAGTACGGCTCAAAGCGTGGTACATCGCACACTTTTGCATTATGTTGATGTCCATGGAGTTGGGAAACTCGATCGAAAAGATCGACATCTGTGCAGAGTACATACCTCTGCGATTTGATATCACCTGTGATCCTCCTCTGCGTCGCCGGTTAAGTCCGTCGTCACTGGTATTTCGATTTGGTCCTCATATCGATTTGCGAACTCGACAAGCGACCGTCATTTCCCATATCCTCCTCGCTCTGTCGATATTGTTCCTTCGGAGTGCCGAGCTTTCCAAGGACCAGTGCAATAGAATGGATTTCCAGTTCAACTGATGTCAACATTCAAGCTTGTAAGCTATAAATATACTGTCGCATTCTGTGATACAAAAGCCAAAAATGGTTTATGTTATGTATGTACAAGCACCCAGTGGGATTCCTAGATCCCACTCGATCCATCTTATTTGTACAAGAAACCCCTTCGCCAGCCTCCCGGTCTCCATATTCTATAGGTACACGTTCCAGTAGATCGGTTGTCAAACCCGTTATACATCTGCAGGTTCCATCCTGACCCATAACCCGCCCTTGAAAGTTATTCCATCCAGGTAAATAGAGTTCGTGCAACAAGACTGATCCATACCTTGGCATATAAAGTCAAGTGGTTCCTGGGATAAAACCGCTCAATCGCCTGTCGTCCCGACCCATGTGCCCACGCCGCCGGGATCCGGAACGCAGGGTCGTGCGACTCGGGGGAGAGCGTGATCGAAGAAAATTGTTGCAACAGTCGAACCATCATGAACGACATTTCGTTGTACGCAAACTACACAGATGAACAACGACCACGGTCACCAGTCGTGTACACGCAGACACGGAGTTGGCGTACCTGCTGGCCCAGACAGATACGTGGACCCGCGTTGAATGGGAGGAATATAAAAGGATTCGGAGTGAGGTACTTGTGGAGGCGTTCATCCAGGAACCGGTCAGGGTCGAATGTCAATGCATCAGGACCCCAGAGGTCCGTCCTCCGATGCATCAGCAATACTGAATAGCTGACGCTGGGATATCGTCAATCGTGAGATGAAGGTCGCGTGGAACGTTGAGCGCCCACCTGGTCCCACCGGGGATAAAGAATGGCTCTGCATCCGGATTGGACGACTGCCAGGTAGTGTCTTTAACGCTTTCACTAAGGCACACTAGTTAATGGAACTCGACGAGGATGAATAACATCACGAACGCACCGAACATTGAATGGTCTATAGATATGAATTAGTGAACTGTTTAGATTTAGAAAAAGGTGTAAACGTACACAGCGGGGAAAAGCCTCAAAGTTTCTAAGGAATATCAGTTGACATTCTTGAGTTTCCTCATACACTCACCATTCAAAACAGCCCGTAGAAATTTCATTTCACGAATATCATCATAGGATGGGCGACGCGTTGGTCCAACCTTGGTCAGGATTTCTTCCCTCAAACGACGTAGGATGTCTGGGTGCATGGCCATCAAGTAAATGGCGGATGTCAGGGTCGAGGCGGTCTAAAGCGGATGTCTGAGACCCCGAGGCTCGAGAAAACAGAAAGGTATCGTACTGTGTCTCGCCCCGCCAACAGGATGTTCAGTGTCTGATCTCTCAGGACCGTGATGTCTGTGTCATGTCATCAGTGATGAAATAAACTCCACACGGCGTTCAACTTACCTGTTGTCTGTCGGATCAAGTGGTCCAGTAAAGTGTCACCTTCGACATCTTTGTCACTAGAGAATCCTTCAGACGCCTTCCGTTTCGCGATCGCATCCTTCAGGATGGGCTCCAAGAATGTATTTACAACCTTCATCGGTTCCTTCGTAGGATCCCGGAAGAGCTCGAAGAGGGGCCATGTACCTCCGACAATGTTTCGTTTTGCCAGAGCATGTTGGGCTGCGTTGAATGCGACCGCAAAATCCATGGCTGTGTTAGAGCCTTTGGATGACACCTCGGGGCCAGAAATGTTGTAAGGGTAAGGCAATCCGGCAGCCAAGGTGTCTAAACGATGTCCGAACAGGAATTCGGACGCAGAATCGAGTGTGAAACGAGAAATGAGATCCTGCATGCATGTAAATAAGCGTTACGAAGAGCGATGGGCCACCCACTTGGAAATCCACTGCGAGGCCGGCACGGAACCGCTCCTTCATCAAGGCATTCGCAGTCTCTGCATTGCGATCAAAGATATCAAAATGACTGATCCGATCGATGTTGAAAAATGGACGGGCCATAGTGCGGTGCAATCTATACAAGGATTGGCGTGTGATGCCCCGACTGGACAATGTTGCTTACTTCCATGTGTCACCTATCCTGCTTGTCAGCGAAGGATGCAAAAATGAAAGGTGGGCAGCTCACCATCGGAATTGAAGACGCCAGTTCCCAGCACTGTATCAGCCGTTTCCTTAAACTTGTCACCTTCGGTTTGATTAGATCACGATCAATGAAGTAGTGCCGAAGGTGCTCCTCACCTTTCACATAGCCGTTGAAATCAGTAGCTAAAATAGCCTAAAATTCATGGGTTGACGAAAGAAGTAAAAAACCGAAAGGCTCTATGACTCACTTTGATGTGGTGAGGTTCTGCTGTGATGATGACATCTTCCCAAAAAAATCTCAGGTTGACAACAGGACCATGAAGTTGCATTTGTTCTAAGACGGCAGTACCTGACACCAAGCTGTCGTCAGTGCCTATTGTCACCACACATGATTTGAAATCACCAATGTAGTCCTTTTCCATCCTACCCATCATATTCAGCAGCATATCCGCATTTCCGGGAAAATAGCCTTGGATCTGGGGAATCAGTCTAGCCCCTAGTGCCGTAGCCCTGCGACGTTGCGAAATGTTGATGGAAACGACATATGCGACCAGGATGACCAGGAAGGTAACAGCCAAGAGGGCGGTCGCCGAGCCAGTGGACAAGGAAACCTCCGGCGCCACCGCTCGCAGCAGCCTCAGTAACAGTAGAAATAACCCAACAACGGGCAGAACGGTAGACACCGTCCAACGTCCCAGATAGCGTAGGCCTGGGGTCAGCTCCATGATTGATGTAGATGTCCAGACAGGAGACGCCTCGTATTTAAGCAAAAGAATGGGTGGAGTTGACGTGGCTTTCTGGGCCGAATGTATTTTGCCGAATCATCAACGCGGCGTGCGCAGCAATCATCGACCTTCCCATGTGATTACAATGGGAAAGAAATGAACGAGTGGCAAATAACATGTCACTGGTCGCCAAGAAAGGATGGAAACTATGTCGTGAGACTTTGCTGTGACTCGGCCCGACACGTCAGCTAGCTCAAGATGATGCCGCCACTCTATAGTAGTGCGTTCACCGAGATGCAACCAACATGTTGCGTTCGCAAAAATTCAAAGGTACATACAACATCGAATGGTTCACCCAAGCAGCCTTCTATAAGACCACACACTATGGAACTATACGTAAACGTTAGCACCAAACTTTTTCGTGACTACTGGCTAAAAAAGTTGTTTGGCCACAAGCTGCCACAATTCAATGTCAAGCTTGGGATGACTACTGTTTTTACCGCCGCTATGATACCTCAAGTTCCTCTGTCTACCCAGATCGGGACCCAGATCCCCTTGTGACATGTGACATGTGATGCGCGATGATCTGCCCTAAACCATATTACATAACCAGACCGCTCAATTCCGACAAGCTCCAACACTTCTAACCCCTTACCAACTTTTCATTAATATTGTCTCAGCGAGCATATTCGGTCTAATTCATCGTCCAAGGTTTTGGTCTAGTAATTTCTCTTGGAATGCTGCATGGCCTGATTTATGGCCGGAGGACCGCTTCGAAAGACAGACAGGTCCATAAACCCACTGATCATCCGCAGGACTTGCTCATAACTCATTAAAATCAACCTACTGACCGCATGCATCGTGTTGAAAACCAGCACATGACACTGTCTGTCACATAATTGGTTCAAAATGCATACCGAGACTATCAATTCTCTCGTCGCATTCGGGAAAGGTCAGCAGATCGTCAGGCCGAGCAAGTTTATGAGCTTTAATTTACACTTCTGGCATTCGTTCCAGCCATTCTGACTGGTTCGTGGATCCCTGTCCGCGCCGCCTGGAGAGCAGTGTGGGTGGCTTCTATCACTCCTCGACTTCTAGCATGTGGATTATGGATTCGGTGGCCAAGTTCGTGTACGGCTTTGCACTGCTACCTTCGACCCATTCCCTCCCTTCGTTTCGCCCAAAGATCGTGCCATTGTTAAAAATGAATTTTTGGGGGTCAGCCGGAGTGATTGGAGTTTGGCGGAGATTGAGCAACATGCTAGCACATCCACGGAGCCCCTGTTCCGCACAATCGTGGTGTTCGGCCTTCCATCGACCCGCTTTTCCGGATGAAGCCAAGATCAACTCTACTTTCATCACTCGGCACGCTCCACGCGGTACGGAATGACCCGAGATGACAAGCTTCTCGCCAGAAAAAAAAGAAACTAAAGCGTAACCAAGTCATCGACATAACATCATTGATCTGCAGCAAGATACAATCTTGGTGGCACACTAACTAAAACATGTATAGTACAATAAAATAATGAACGTAAAGCAGTTCTCTGGACCCGTCCAAGGTATTGCTAATGCGTGACTGACTCGTGTATATCGTCTGAATCATTCTCATGTTCATGTTCGCATCGCTTCTCCATTTCAACGTGATCAAGGCAAGGCACGCATGGGCGTGTCGCCATAATGAGTTGCGCGGCGGTCCCATCGACCATGCAAGGGCTCACGGAACGCCTTGTTTGCGATCGTGAACAGGAGCGACGTCACAAACAATGCAAGGACGACGATCCAGCTGAGCCATGCGAAGGCGAGCATCGCCGTGAGGGCACGGCACTCCCACTTGAACCAGCAGGAAGAGAGATTTCCCCAGTAGACATAAATTTGGGGAGGGTTACTAGTGTGCTATAGATTCCAGAGATTCGTCATCAAAAGTATTGGTCGAGATATCGTTGATGCCTACCGTTGCAATTGCAGCGCCAACAAGCCAGAGGATGAAGAAGATAAAGAGCCCGATGAGCTCTGCTGCGAAGGAGCTGAAAAAACGGTGCTCGAGTCTGCTGTGGATCGTGCGGGCACTATTTTGATAGAGTTAATAGATGATATCACAGTAATCGCTGGGAAGCTTACACAAATGGTGCCCATAAGATCGTGAGGATACTCGTCACCAAGAGCTCAACAACTATCGGGTCTTAGAAAAGGATAATATTCAGCAAAATAGAGGAAAGTTGCGAGCGCAACAACCCATACCGTAGAACTGAACGCCATAGTTTGTTGGATCCCAAGGAGGAATGTGAGTAGTGTAATGTATCCTCACCGCACACAACGCCAAGGTCACGGCTGCAAAGACAAACTGTTCAGAGTGAGCATAAATCACCAATTAATACGACAGGGGGAAAACGTACCAGAATGCAATACAAAAGGAAACGGAGTGTGTGGATCATAGTTGTCGTTCACTAGAGGTGGGTGTAACAGAAATACGTCTGGCGATGGAACCAGATTAGCTGGGGTTATATGTAGTATGGTGGCCCACAACACGAGGCCGTTGTGCGCTTCTAAATGAAAGGAAGACCGCTCCGCTTCGATACGAAACTGATAACAGACCACGCACGTGTGGCGCGCTTTTGCATATATTGTGACTCATCGCCGAGTGTCCAGAGCCTCGCACACTGAAAGCGGTTCTTTCGACACTTGGTGCCCCTACGGCCCGAACAGCAAACCACGCCGAATGCAGTGTTTCACCACAGCCTTTCCCCTTGCATGCGGAATGAAAGCCTTGAAAGGGCATGGGACGACGTCAAATGCCTCGAGGCTGGCCTCGTTTGTGACGGACTCATCTGCCTAACCGTAATAATATGAGCTAGAACATGGTGTTAGCCGCGTGTACCAAACCTGGCGATGGAGACTGACATCATCGTGTTTATTGTATTCCACGGGTGTCTGGACCGGTAGCAACAACAGCATATTCGCCGATTTAAGCATACAAGGTACGACTCCGAGGACCGGGTACTGATTGGGCTGTCAAGGGGTCCGTTGTGTCGATGAATGCCTTCCTTGGAGTATGAGATGAAAGGCAGTGCATCGAGAGCAGAGCTGAAGCCAGCAATATTCCACAGGGTGGATTGGGCCGAATGGGAAATGGAGCTCCTACATATTATCGATGAAGCATGTCCAAAGTGATCCGCGGCGGACATGCGGACATGCGGACATGCCGCAAGGTAGTGATATGAGGTACCGAGTCCCTCCGAGTCGCAACACAGCATGGAAGGCGACAACGAGAGTGTCTAACCCGAACCATAGCAACCTGCAACCTTGTTTTCGTCATTCACTGAGGACGCGAAGATGTGTCGTTTGTACAACCTGAGCCGTTGAGTACATCAGATTCTGACAAAGTATTAGGGTGAGTTGGTTGATGCAACCCGGAGGTTTCAGAAGAACCCCAAAATTGACGAGACTGCGTCGGAGGCGAAGTTCAAGCACCGAGTCGACAAACTTGATGAAGGACCAATCCGGGAAATAAACACTTGTTTTTCGGGTTCTTGGTCCGAAGTAATTCCGTGCAACAAAATTTTTTTGATGCGCACTCCGAAGCATGATCTCACCGCAAAGATACCTGAATGGAGTATATTTGGAATATGAAACATGAGATGCAAGACAGAAAGGGCGTAGAGTAGAGCTTTATAGTGTCGGAAGAAAATTTCGGGGTACACTTTCATATTGGCCAAGAGACCGACAGGTCGGAGAAACCCTCAGAATGGCAGTGCAAGCTAATCACTTGTCCTATTCTCATTGGTTTGACATAAAGCTCCCACGTAAATCTATGACCGTTCAGCGGGCGCTACTGTGTTAATAACTTACCTCCTCCTTCACCTCGAACGGACATTCTGGGCCCTGGTGAGTAGTGACCGTGCCATCTCAGTTCACACTCAGTCATGTCCGACCGTCAGGATTGGAAGGAGACCACTGACGAATCCCTCGAATTTTTGCAACGGACTACACGGCCGCCTTGTACACAAGTCAATTGCTGAGACCCACGGTTCACTCTGTCAATCTTTTTTCTCATCGCGCATTTGCAATCTCCAAGATGCCTTCGTTATGGCATCGGCATCCTCGATATTTCATCACCATAGCCGTGGTCATCTTAACAACAATATACCTCCTTAATCGCTACGAGTCTTCGCCTCGGGCCGATTTATATGGAATATCAGTGCGAGATAGTGGACTACCCGTGCGACTTGCGCAAGCTGAGCGAGTCTACTCGAAAATGACGAGCGACCGCAAAGAAATGATACGGAAATTTGGGCCAGCCCCCAAAGACATTTCCATGTACGTAGATGTCTATATCCGCGCCAATACACTTCAGACTTACGTTTTCCAGGTTTCCAGAAAGCCAAGATCCATGGCCAGCGTACACCGTCTGTGAGTACCACCGAGTGGCGGACAGTTTTCCTTCGGTTTCACTAAGCCCTAATTCAGGGAGCTTTTTTCCTGCGTCATTCCAATGTCCGCATGAGGTCGAGCGTATTGGGTCTCTCGGAGACGGAGGCAAGTGGACTTGTGGTCTCTCTCGACTCCAACACAAGCCCAATTGTCTAATATACTCTTTTGGTGGGTCAGAGGGTATTCTATTCGACTTTCTATGGGGAATAAAGACTTCGAACAGGGATGAACTACGAAACATCATTCGAGTCCGAAGTTCTCGAGCGTACTCGGCGCTGTGAAATTTGGGGCTACGACTATCGGCCCAACTCTTTCGGGAGCATCAAGCGTGACCAGCGTGTCCGTTTTCGCCCATGGGGTCTGGCAAACATTGATGCTCATGGTCCGAGCGATGAACATAAATTGTATACTCTCAAGACACTTCTCGATATGAACAGTATGTCGTGTTGGCAGACTCGTCCCAACGATGGGAACCGAATTCCTTGACAGAACATCAATTTATCGACATACTCAAGATTGATGTTGAAGGATGGGAGTTTGAGGTTCTCTCGCAAATACTGCAGCCATATTTAGCGTCCGGGGAACCAGTTCCCTTTGGTCAGCTACTGATTGAAATTCACACGTGGGATAAGAAATTCGAGGAATTCTTGTCATGGTGGGAGCTGCTGGAGTCTGCTGGATTGCGGCCATTCATGTCAGAGGTGGGTACTACGAGTTTGTTATCCGCTGATTAAACTTTCGTTATGTAGGTCAACCTCGTGTATCAAAACTACAACAGGGGAAGGGAAACGTCTCTCGCGGAGGTATTGTCGTTTGGATTTTCTACAATTGTCTCTAGGAAATTTGACCTTCTTCCAGTATTCATTCGTCAATATCAAAGGCAGTAACATCTTTATCTCAGACCCCTTAGCGGATGCTCCAAACGACTCAGTCTCATAGTAGGGCTCCTGACAGCGTGTCGTATGCATAGTGCAAATACGTTGTGCAACCTGTGCTGGTTGAACCCTGTCGGTGGTCCTCTTGGACTAGGCAGATAAACAATGCTATGGATTTGGATACGGTACATAGTTAAGCTTGGGTAGTGTTGAATTTGTGGCATCACGACGTGATTTGTGCATGTTTGGTATTGTTGAAATCGAAGGCCGTTGCTAAACAAACGGGTACGAGAGTCACAACAGAGTTGTCTAAATGTCTATATATTATATCGTCAAGCCTCAAGTCCGCTAATTCGCCCAGATGCTTCCATGAAGCGATATATTTAACTGGGCTCAGTGTACAATCGCCGTCTGCTATCCATGTAAGTGTTTAGTGTTAGGAGTATCGTAGCAAATTTCAGCTTCTAATTAACGATATCAAAGAGGATCCTGTCCCGTGTAGTATGTGCAAGTTTGTTGTAACATGAAATTTGAGGTCCCCTAGGACCTCAGTACATACTTGCAAGGGACCAACGAAGTTCACACAGGGGGGTGGATTCAATCATTCAGTCTGCATCCTGAACTATCCCGGAGGGCCATTTTACCCTTGGCGCACCAGCTACATGCACAGATAAATCCCCGCAGAACAAGAACGAAACCACAAACTGTAGGAACATAGAAATTCCCAAAGTAGTTTGCACGGCAAAATGCAAAAACGAAATCGGCATGACATCATATGGTCAGTGCCCATCGCAAAATTTCAGACCTGAGACGGAGGTCTCAGAAATGGCAATTTAGCAAAGACCCGCCACTCTTTTTTGCTTCGGGCTCTAGAAAAGTTTAGCCTGATCGTCTTATTCTCCTCGAGTCAACACATCGCCGATGACTGCGCCAGCGGCGCCCGATATGCCACCTGTGAAGGTCGGAACCCCTCCTCGAGACACTCGCATTTCTCATGATCCCGCTAAACACACGCCTGCAACGCATTCGGAAATGCCGGGGAGGACAGGCAACCCTGGAAAGACAGGTGAAGAACCACGACAGGAGTCCCAGGAGATCAAGCAGGCTGTGGCCTCCGATTCGCGTCAGCTACTATCCAGCTTGTGCATTTGACGTTGTGCTGACAGTGGTTTAGCTTTTAAAGGGGATAAACAAAAAACTCGCGTTTCGTTGCCCAGCGCTGAACTAAAGGGTGCTCGCCCCATGGAGCGCTCTGGTGGTGTCGGCGCCCTTCCCGGAAATGTCTCGGAGTCTAGAGTTGCTCTTCTACCAGACGAACGTCAAGAAACAGAGCATGAACCTCGCCCCGCTTTCCCTAGACAGAGGAGTGAGACGATAAAGCCCTCCGCAGCTGGTGGCGATGAGGTACGTTGTTCTGTTAGCCGTTCCGGTTGCTTTTGCGGCGCCACAGTTGCTGTCTCATGCTTCATGTCCCGTTATTTCCGACTCACCATGTCAGAAATTCCTCGTGGAGCTCGGAGAAGCTCCCTAAAAACATAAAATTACTTTTTTGCTCACCGGATTCCGCGATCGCTCGCAGTTCCTCGAGCGGGGCATGCCGTGCCGTAGGTATACCTTTGACACCTTTATGGCAACTCGCATCGCCGAGGAATGGGAAGCGGGCGTTGTTTGGAAGCCATGCGACCCACATGTTGCCCACGTTTTTTTTCCTCCGGAATCACGAACGTGGGTGCATGCAACCGCCCCGGGGCAAAGTGGGCCAGCGGGTACCACTGGCTTGGTGAAAGTGAGCTTCGATCGTCGTGCGGCCCTTTTCGGCCACGTGTGTATCCCACATTCCGTCGCTAATCATGCCTCGGTCTTCCTGGTCTTTAAATGCTTGTGTTTTTCCCCCGGATCGGTGTTCGATCGTGACGAATATAATTGATGTTCTGCCGTGGATATAGCACAAAAGCCTCGAGAAGGGAGAAGAAAAAGGAATGCCTCGGGATACTGCCACGCCCACGAGGGACGAGCCGGTTACTTCCCAGGCATCGGGTGTCCCTCCGGACACTACAGAAGCGGAGGCTGCGGAAACTATCAAAAGCGACGTCGCAGTTACGCCTGAACCTGGAGTTGAATTACAGAAGGAAACGGATGAAACAAAGGGGGAAGAGACTCAGAGCATGCAATGGCGAGCGGCCGCCGCCGCCGCCGCGTCGGAGGATCCGGCTGAAAAAAGTCAGTGAAAATTCTCTAGGGTATGACGTCGTGGCTCAGTAAGCTGTGGATGAAAGTCGTTGAAGGGTCTAATCTTGCCTCAGAGAAGCTCGATCAAGATCAGAAGAGTCCGTCACAGGATGTCCAAGGGGAGCATCAAGAGGAAAAAAAGATTTCGCATGGCAGGAAAGTTCAACCGGGTTACAGTGGGGACTATCATCCTGCGCAATTGCATCCTCCGCCTCCTGGAGCCAGCGTTGCCGAATTTGAAAGTTCTATTAGCCTTGAGCCGCATGGTGAAGAGGTAACGACTTCGAAATCTGGGCAGCAGGGAACTACCGGTGCCGAGAGGAAGCCTGGATTTATCTCTATCATGAGAGGGGAGATGAAGATCCTCGCAGGCAAGATGAGAGGAGACGAGCACAAAATCGAAGAAGGAAAAAAGCTTGTTCACGGGGAAATCTGAGCCGCAACCTTCCCGAGCAGTGCGACAAGTAATGTACATTAGGATTAGCCATTGTCCGTCGGTGTGTTTGTCCGTGCGCTTGTCATTAATTTAAATTTTTTGGGTCTTCTACTCATCCATCTGGACATGAATGTCGTTATTGTGGCTCTCAACTGAGTTTGAGTGTACAGGCCGTGCTTGGCCGGACAATAAATGAGGATCAAAAATTTGAGGGCAAATACTTAATATGAACTAAATGATTGAATACTATCAGAAAAATGGGCAGCTTGATAAGAGTGGCATTCAATGGATGGGTTCCAGGGAACGGAACAAGCATGTCGAGGAGCTTACGACGTATCCATCACAAGACAGCTGCCAATTGTCGGGTCCATTAACGTCCTACAGGGCAATCTTGTCGTGGTGTTTAATTGTTAACGTCGTGTGACCAACATATCGATGCTCCAACCAGTTTTCGACTTCAAACCTCCGGGCCGCAATACCGTGTTGCATGTGGGAATAATTCATGTCCTGATTCAATGGACATGTGCTAGGCTATATGTTATTCCGTAAACCCGGGATACAAAGCGACATTGTCCTTTGCAGTTGATCAAGTCGCCAGACTGTGTTGGGGGATTCAATAGTCCCGATGAGAAACGATAGGGATGCAGT
>JBBPUI010001095.1:0-12234 GCA_038094615.1 Heimioporus aff. retisporus | reverse complement strand
CTAGGATCACGGGACGCAGGCGGAGTGAGTAATTCTGGAGGAATGGAACCGTCTGGACCGCTGAGCGTCTCGAGAATGGATTCCTTCCATTTTTTGAGGGCGTCCTCGTCATCGGACGCCCCGGGAATGGTGGAGCTAGCTAACGCAGCCTTGGTAACTGCATGGATGGATTGTTCGACGTCAAGGGGAGCATTTTCATCGGTGTTCGGATCTTCTCCCCCTGTGATTATATCCAAGAACGCGAGCCAGCTTCGGGGAAGGCGGACCTCGATTCTCCGCCATAACCAAGGTTTAGCGGCGTCGTACCATGCGCGGTTGACGAGGCAGAGGTTTGCCAGAGTGCGGCGCACGACTGGCTCGGGAGCGTTGCTTGGAGGCATAGAGGACGGCAAGGCAGTGGGAGTGCCGTGATCACCGAGGGCAATGGGGTCCAAGGAGCTTACGGACTGTGGCAAGCCGGAGGCATAGACATAAGCGCAGATGGTGAAGAGGAGTTCTGAAGGGTATTGGATACCAGACATGGTTAGCAGAGATGAGGATATGTAGGTAATGGTGGGGGGTAAGGGGCAAGGTCTTTTATACGGTCGGCACTCGGTACCATCATGTCGTATGGAGGGATGACGTAATCTGGGGATAAAAAGGCACAAAAATGGTGGGTTACTGCCTGATCCGGGTCACGAAGCGGGCGGGACCGTGGAGGTCGATGTGAACACAAAAAGTCCGGTTATCGACCCCAGGCTTGCCCTCCTTGTTCCGACACAAGCCAAATCCATTTGGATCTCCCTATCTATGATGGTATAGACGCGGAGGCAGTTTTGATCCCGAGAATACACGAGCCATTACGACCCTCGCACCTGATGCGTCACATATTGCACCAGCTGAGCGCACCATCACGTTTTGAGTCTGGCGGGTATAGATCTGGGGCCCAAAACTAGAATTGGGGAGACGTTCCCGCGGAGTGTCTGCAATTCAATTGGCCATTTGTAAAATTTTATGCGAGGTTCGTTCCTGCGCTTGACCCAAATATCCCATTTTTCTGTGGGATGTTAATCTGGGGTATTCCTTTTCCGACCTCACTTGACGCAAACCGAACAGGGAGACATCTAGGGTCGCCGCAAACGTGGATACTAATCTAAGCCGTTTCGTAACAGTGTACTCCGTCCTCTGACGGAGATGAACTGTTGAACAACCTTCCCTTCTCACCTGGGTTCATTGTAAACCTTGCTGTTAGGGCTTACGCTACCGATCAAATGCACTACATAAACGTTTGAGCGCGCATCCAATCGTTTCAGCCAATACATCCCGCTGTCGTGCCTAATACACACGTTTGAAATCGTGTCTTCGCAACGTGTCGGTGTCACATGTCACCCGGCGAAATCCCGCCTTGATCCGAGTGCTAAGACGCTCAAAAGCCACGGGACCAGACCAACCATGTACATCGGTGTTGGCAATCAATTGATTTGAATATCATGTCATTACAAGTGGTATTTGAAACGGTCTGGGTCATGCTTTGACATAAAAGTCATACTGTTGCAACATCCAAATAAGCGAAGCAGCTAACCAAATCGCGTCAGCAAGTCCTGTTGAAGCCAGTTAGGATGGGTAACTCAACTCGATACCAGAAGTGGACTGAGGATTGGTACGTTAAATTTAGCGCTGCGGAAAATGAGCAGCTCAGAGGTGAAGTGGCCAAACGCGATCAGGTATGTGAGGAGGGCCATGTCGTATATGCTTGCGATGCTGATTTAGCTAGGGATGACCCCGTAACGAGGGATACGTACGCTTTGCTGTGTATGTTGTAAGCAGCATATCCCCGAACGACAGCGGAAGTCAAGGTCCACACAGCGAACGTGCGTGCTTGCAATTCAGTTACTGTGGAGTGTCGTGGCAGGTCAAAAAACCCCAGTAAGAAAGGAGTCTTACCGCCAGAGGCACCGCCGTACAGCCTGCGTGTGAGCTTGACCGTGGCAAAGTTTTGCATCGTGTTAAACACGGCCATGGTGGCAACAATAAGCTGCCATTTCGGCAAAAGCCCCTCCGTCTGAGGCAAAGCTAGTCGAACAGGTCAGCCAGGACGTTCACAACCAGTCGAGTCGAAGGCACTACCGTCGAGGAGAAACTGCGTGGACGCCATGAACGTTCTAGTTGGAACGGTTGAGCGCCGATCCCGAACAAGGATATTGGCTTAGGTAATATTTCCTAAAGTGGTCGATATACCAAGAGGTGAGTTTTGCTCTGTCCAATTGTCGTTCGGTGCTGCAGCGCTGAGGGACGAGCACGCCGCTGGTCCATGCCAGATCCCTCCCTCAACAGCCCGTCCCGCTCAAATTCCTTGGCCAGCACCGCCAGCACCAGCGGGGCCAGCCTGACGCGTCGTTCGCGTATATGTAGAAAACCAACCCGAACTTCCTCTACCAGTTCGCATCGCGATGAGAAGCCTGCTCAAGTCTTGGAACAAGTTTTAGACATATCCGCATCCAACAACACCCAGCAGCATCCGGGCTCGGCTAATAACTCCCTCGGAACCTCAAGTGGCTTGTTGGCAACGAACCATCGACCCGGGACGGACTCTGTTCTGACTTTTGACGTACGTAGCGGGCCCGACGCCGATAGGAGTTGTATCACCTCCGGAACACTCGGTCCTGTAAAAAATGGTCACGAGGCATCCTCTGTCGACTCTCCACATGCCCATTCCTCGGCCAGCCAGCCGGCAGTAGCACTGTCGTCTGACACCGTCATGTCTCCTTCCACGGTAAGTTTTGTTTCACTATTGCAAATGGCCACCCACTTCAACCCCGTCTTCCTACAGGCAAAGGGAAAAACCAGACATTTGGCTCGCATGACCTCACCTCCTTCTTCGTTTAAACCAACTCCTACAGACGCCGACCGGGCTCGCAGCAGTTTGCGCGACTCCTTGTTGACTCAGCAGTCCTCCACCTCGTCCTCTGTCTATCCCATGTCCACCTCCATGGGAACCGACTCACCTCCGTCTCCTCTGTCCCCATCCCTGCCCGAACGTGGTGTTCCTATGCCAGCATTCGAGTTGGACGTTCCGCGAGTACAAGAGTTCGATGCAGATGATGTCTCATATCGACTACAGCTTCTGGTCAAGAACAGCTACTTTCTGCCACCCGCTCATTCCAAACCATCCCCCGCCGACTTTCCGTCGCCCAACAACTCCAAGAAAGCGTCAGCTCCAACATTTTTGGATCTGTTTCGTGTTGGAAAACCAAAAGTCAAGGCTAGCGGACCCGATGTTGCGAACGGCGTCAGCCCAGTTTTCAGAGTCACGTCTGATTCCACACCTACTCGCCAGGTTTCGCGTGGTTATGGCAAACCCTCACCGCAAAGGCTGCGCCATCAGCATATGGCAAGGGTGGTTGTGGTTCGAGAAAAGATGGAGGATTTGGTTGCTGCTGCTAAACAAGTGGAGGTGGATCTTGGGAGATACGATTTTGTGTCGGATCGGGACCGTACTTCTCGGAAGGCTAGATTTACCGCTTTCGACGGCATCGTCGATCCCACCGAAACCGTTGATATACCGCCTCCATCAGCCAATTACCCGTTGGCACTGCAGGCTTCAGCTCTCCATGGGCTTGGCATCGAAGATTCGGTTGGTGCGGCAATTTTGGCAGAACGATTGCCCCCTCCGGGCAGCCCTGGTCAATCATCGCTGGATCCTCGGGAAGACGCTTGGAGGAAAGCTCTGCTTCGGGAAGCGGTTGGGCATTCGCTCAACAATTCCACAGCTACATCTGCTGCTTCGCGCTGCACAACGCCATCAGAGTCCCCCTTTCGTGCGCAATCTTCGGATTCGCTTCATCCAACCCCCGTGCTAGAGCAACAAAGAAGGTTGTTGGATCGAAAGATTCTAAGTCACCCAATTATCGACCCCTTGGAGGACTTTGCCCCACCTGCGCCATTGGCCACCTCGACGTTAAACCCACCCCCCGCTGCGGTCGTTGCTACAGTGGATCGAGCTATTCGGCGGTTGTCAGACCTACCTTTAATGCGAGCGGAGACGCCAGTACCACATACACCCCTTTCTCCACCACCCCGTCGACCGTTTTGCAATGCGCAATTCTCTCGATCGCAAACCGACATTCATACGGCATCAGTGGACAATCGGATGTGTCAAACTCCGGGAAAGCTGCGCAAGTCTGCTTCATCTCCCATGTTGACTGAAAAGGAAGGGTGCAGGACAAACGGGACGGCCACGCCAAGCAGGACCCCACCTATGCCTACCTTCAGTATATCGCCGGTTCCATCATCTTATGATAACCGGATCAGCAGAGTGACCTCGCTAACGCGGTATACGAACAGCGAATTCGACGACCAAGTTGTGGATGAACACCCTGGCCGACCGTCTTTTGCAATAACTTTGCCAAGTTCGGACGATCGACCGTCTATCTCCGAATATTCGCAGCCTTCGCCAACCGCGTCTGCATTTCGGGACAGAGTGTCGGATGGCTATTACTCTGCTGCCTCGGGTGGCCCCGAAGGGAGTGCCACTTCTCACAACGCGCGTGCTGCCGTTCAACACCCACGTCTATCTACCATGTCTCCACCACCCAGACCGTCTTCCTCGGTTGCAGGCATCGCCTTGTCGCCACCACCTCGTGCCAGTCGCCCTCACGCTCCTTCAAAGCAAGTGTCGTCCCGGATACATGCTGTATCGCCTGCTCGGTCGTCCTCTCAAGGCACTGTCCAATCATTTGCATCTAATTCCACTCTATCGCAATCAGTACATGCGCATCCACATCTCTTCCTGAACGTCTCTTCCCAGAGCTTCAACTCTGGGCTTCATTCTGCACCACCTCCTTCCTCTACCACCGAATTTTTTGATCATATACAAGCCCACACGGACGCGATGGATGACCTGGATGACTCTGACGAAAGCGCAACAGAGACAGACCCAGATGTCACTGCTGTTTTTGGTTCCACGCCTCGTAGACCCAAGTTGATGCGACTGGGGAATCTCTCGACACCCAACGTCTACCCTGGGGCTAAGGAACCTTATTATCCGTCAGTCATTCCCGTTGAACGGCGAAAGCCTGTGGGACACATGGCACGCAAGGCCCCCTACTTTTCCAGAGTCAAAGGGGCGCCCGACTCGCTGACACATCTTTCGCTCGCTCAACACTCAAGGGAACACCTCCCTGCCGAGGAACCGACGCCTGACACCCGCTCTGGAACAGCGGTGCAGGAGACTGTTCGGCAGTGGCAACAGGACCAAAAGGCATTCCAAGAATCTTCGAGAAGACTAGATGGCTTGCTTATCCGGCATATGCAAGCAGAAAAGGATACGTTGAAGAGGATTGCTGAAACTGCAAAAGTAGCGAAACCATGAAGTTTTTCTCGACCTCTTTCTTTTCTTTCTTACTGTTTAGCCTACGAGAATTCGCTCTTTCTTTCTTCCTACCTTTCGTTTCAATATCTCGATAGTTGGCATGTTATTCATCCGATCACATACCCGTCTTATGCTTACTTTCTTGTTATCCTGCTTGTAACTGGGACGCACATGAATGCTATTTAGCTCGTTCGCTATTGGGGGCCGCCGCACTGCCAAACTAGCTCCTGTGTGACTGCACGTGAAGCCACGTTCTGACTCCGCTCCCCAACCAAATGAGATGGTCCCAGCCATTGCCCTGCCAATCCACTTCCACTCGTTCTGCGCTGCGACATGACCGAACCGACCGATAAAACTCAAGACTCGCACAGACAACCGTATTCCTGGCACCAGGTCGGTGTTACCATCCGCAACCACCACCGCGCTGGGTGGTGGCGTAACCCTTCTCCGGCTGACGGATATTCTAGTCCCATGATCAGGTAAAGCTCTCTGGGAGACCCCAAAACTATCTCTCATCCTCGCGCTGTGCCATGGTTACAGGCGACGGTGTTACTTCTTGTTCCGTACGAGACATCCAAGGAGGACGTGGTCGTATGTGCCTGCTTTGTTCATCTATGCCCCCGACCGATTCCTTTTTCACGCCCGTGTGCAGGTGGTGATAGAGCGAGACTATCTGCTGGCTGGCGTGAGAGGCCAACAACCCGTCGTCAAGGTAAGCGCTCGCTGTCGTACCTCCCGTGCCACATCTTGACGGGCGTGGTCCTCACCATATCGTCTTCTCCTCATCTCCTGCGAATGGCACGATGCGTTCGCTAGGGTCGACTTTACGGAACCGTCGACGTGGCCAACTCGGCATGGCAACTCGAACCTCGGACGTCACGCCTCTCGGCGCGGGAACGCACCACATCGACGATCTCCACCACCTCGACGCAGTCGTCGTACGCGTTCGTCTCGGACCCCGAGATATCCAGCAGTTTCGCAGCGTCGCTCGAGAGCGCGCAGACGTCGGACGCGGAAGAGGTCATCACCATCTCGCCCGGTCTCGCTTCCCCGGTCTCCTCGGGGGATGAGCGCCAAGGACCTGGATCCGCGTACCCACGCAGCCGATCGGGGATGCCTGCGTCTGGCGCGGTGTCCCCGGCGATGCAGCCGCACGCGCTGTCGTCGTTTTCGTCACTCGAGTCGTTGCCGTCGCCTTCTGGGAGGCTGTTGACGCTGCATTTGGAGAAGGAGCAGTCGATTATTTGGCCATCCCTCATTGTTGGGCCTGTTCCACAGGAACTATCGCCGTATGCGCCTTTACCTGTTGCGCTGGATACAGATCCGGAGGGCAAGTATAACATGGATCCGACCAGTCTCGTCTTGTTTGCTATAGAGTTGTTCGACATTCGAAAGGATAGGGAGGGCGCGTTTGAATGCTTTGTGTACGTGGTCACCTGTGCAGTCCTCCTGTGCGCTGACGCACCTATAGACGCGCTTGGCATCAGGCACACTTGCCTTCTGCCACGATGAAACTCGTCACGCACTACCTTCCGCTCCAGATTCCGCTTAATGCGATCGACGTCGACGAAGAAAAACAGCGCGGGACGGTATCTTATTATCTGCAATGTATTGGTGGCCCTCGAGGCCTCGCCCAACTCTTTCTGGAAGCGGGTCTCCTTCATCTCGAAGGCGCCGCTTCGGCCCTTCTCTCGGCCTCTTACTCGACACTTTCGTCTATCCGCGTCCCCCCTCCGCCTCAACCTGGTGAAGGCGGCGCCGAGGCGTGGCGACGAGATAGGGAGATGGCCAGTCGGTACTTTGACCGTGCGCGAACGTTGCACCCCGAACTCGACGTTCCCGTTCTCCCCGACGACGGCACGACCCACGAGCTCGAGATGCCGTCGATTGAAATCCATCAATCCGCTCCTGGGAGTGTGTACTCGGATAAGGACATCAAAGAGACGATGACGATACGGAGGCGACGACAGAAAAAGGACGAGCTGATCTTTCTGGACGAGGTCAAGGGCAAGGAAGACATCGACAGTGCGTGGTATGTCTACGTGCCGAGTTTGGTTGGTGCTGGGACGGCACTGTTGGTCGTTGGGGTGATCGGGGCGTTGAGTTTTTCGACGTGGAGGCGGAACCAGGGATCTTGATTGGCGGTGAGAGAATGCTTTGTCTATATATGAATTGTGTTTTTATGCCCTCGCGATCGTATATATTGTCTCTTTTTTGCTGTGGGTGCTACCGAACGGTGGTTACCAAGATACATCCTGTATGCTCGACGCCTTTGGAGAGGCTTCCATGCAAGTGAACAAGCGTGCGTGAACCGTCTTTGTGACATCCCAGGTAACTCAGGCCCAACCAGAGCCCATGTTCCAGATAATCCGGTTTTATTCGGCTCCGGATCTTTACAAAGTTCACGTAAACAAACGTGGCTTCGACGGACCAAATGTCGTAAACGGAGCGTGGAGTCGCCCCAACGGAAAGATGCTCCCTGGTGTGCGACTCGGATAATAGACATTCCCATGTTGCGGTCATTTCAGATTTTGAACACGCGTTCGGCAATTTCATCGGAACTGCCGACCGCGTGTTGACACGCGGTGGGCGAATACTGGCAAGAGGCTGCACGACAGTTTCCCGTGAGAACGAGACCGTCAGTGCCAACGAATCACGAGACGGGCGTTCAGCAGACCCGCTTGGACTCGGATCGTTACATAAAAACGCACGCTCCCGCCCCCCCTCCCCCCCTTCCTGGCTGGGTAGTATGTATATCATCCGATGCCTCATGTAACCGACTCCCATGCTGGCTTCTCCGAAGGACACGGACGTTCTGCGTTCGATCGGCCGCAGGGACTCGGACGTGTGCTTTTTTTTCTTCTCACTCACTCACTCTCTGGTGTGAGTGGTGTCCATGAACGACCGTCCGACTTGAGCGGTTGCGACTACGGCACGCGTATAAGGTGACCATGTCGACTGAGTCAATCTCCCTGTCCGGAATAGCATTTCACGAAAGCTCTAGAATCTACACAAAGAGACACGAAACTTTGTCTTGGTTGAATTCTCACCCATCCCCCCCCCGCCTCCAGCTCGACATCCGCTAGTACGCACTTTATAAATGACAATACA
Organism: Heimioporus aff. retisporus; assembly: GCA_038094615.1. Classification (NCBI taxonomy): domain Eukaryota; kingdom Fungi; phylum Basidiomycota; class Agaricomycetes; order Boletales; family Boletaceae; genus Heimioporus; species Heimioporus aff. retisporus. The sequence goes on along the minus strand of JBBPUI010001095.1, from coordinate 3,773 downwards.
AAGGCTAAATCATTGGCGTCACGTTGGGAGGGAAAACGGAAGTGGAAAACTCACGATCTTAATGACTGAAATCGTTTTGAGAAAGCAGACGTCCTTGGAGAAGTTTCCCCATGTGTGTCGACGAATAGTCCATACCTTTGCAACGAATATCCATCAATGCCTTGAGAGAGGTGAGGGGTGAGCTCGCGAACGTATGCGCGATCTCAGCCCGCGCCGTGCTAGTCGGATTGCGATTCCTCGGCAAAATAAATCCGTCCGGCTCCATTACTATGTCCTTGACCTCCTCCAGGTCCCTGGCATACACGCCGAGGAAGCGACACAGCCGGATATATGATTCGTAGTCACTGAAGTACAGCTGCCCAGCAAACGCGTTCAGCTGATCCACAAAAGCAGAGGAGAAAGTCCACCCTTCTGGAAGCACAGGGATGCTGTACAAACCAAGGTTGTCGCGTGGTTTCACTGACTTGGTGATGTAGGGTGTGTATAGATGCAGACGAACTTTGTCGCTTGATCTTATGTCCGAAAGCAAGCAATTTACTTCGTGAGGGCTGAAAACAACGAGGATATCCCCAAAATTCCTCGTTGCGGAAACGACCCATTGGACAGGACGTATAAAATCGTCTAGCTTCTTGCCTTCTCCTTGGATGGTCTTTGCAAAGTCCGCTGTTACCATCACGGACCGGCTCCAAATATATGCCTCGCTGGTTGCCGCAGAGGTTTCGCGGAGTGTATTCCAGGCTGGAACAAAGACCGTAGACCGTGTCCCTTTGGGAATGATGCCTGTCCTTATGAAGTCAATGACATCTTGGTGGACGATGTGATCCTCATGCGGCACACTGGGGGGTCGCCGTACTTGTCGTTCTTGTCTGACTTCATAAGCAAGGTCAAGCTGTCGTTCTCGCTCCTGTTCCTCGTCCAAGCCTGCGGGGGATAGTGACAGAACCCCGAGATCAGCGCAACGCTGATAAATGCTGGTATCCAGATCGGTCGGGAGATTAAAGTTTGGAGTGTTGCAAGGCTCGTAGAGGTCTTCCAACCTCTTCATCTCTACCTGAAGCCAAGCTTCGCTCAGCTCGTTGATGGTCAGTTGGCCATTGCAAAAGGTCGACCAAGTGGTTCGCCGAGACGCAAAGTTCCTCCTCTGCTGCACCCAGAGAGGCGCCCATCGATGAATGTTTTCCCAGGTCTCGCGTATTGCCCAGTGCAGAACATCCGCGGTATTGAGAACGGATGGTTCTTTGTCTTTGCTGGCTACAGTGCGGATACGACGATCGACTTCGAGAGGGGCAAAAAACATGATCGAGTGTTCAGACCCGAGCTTGCGCATCCGCATGCAACCTATGGAATAGGTAATGAGAAAGGAGACAATAACATATATATTGCACGTACCCTGAACCAAACGGTCCTTCGTGATCTTGGGGCCCAACGTGACTGCGGCACGAAATCCGCTTGGGAACCTGATGTCTGTACCACGTGTGTGAGCATCGTCGAGGTATATGACACATCGGTCAATCTGCTGCGCGAACGGTGACGACTGTAGAAGCTCCGTGCTCCCGTCCCGTGTGCACACCATCAACTCGTCGTCTTCACTGAAGTAAACCGCGGCGGAGGCATCTAAGCTGATATCCAGCCACGCTCGAGCTAACTCGTAGTTTTGAAGGTCGAGCATTTGGGCACCGACATCCAGCAGAACGCGGATCTTAGGTTCTTGGGCAACCAAGATCTCAAGGAACTCTTGTGTCGTCCTTCGCTTAGCATCCCTCTCGTTGACACACATATAGTGATTGTTTTCTGGCTGTAAGAGATATGATAGCACTTTTGCGTTGGTTCCTCGCTGATGTTCAGGGTCGCGTTGTGTTATATCTAGGGGAAACAGATGTTGTCCGTCATTCGTCCCCGAAAATCCTACACATTGCCAGTTAAGCATGCGACCATGGAAATTCAACTGTGTTGTTTCAACTTACCGGTCACAGGACGATCTTTCTTCTCTGCCAAATCCCAGCCCGAACTTGGGAGCCTCGAAGGAAATTCTTTGGCTTCTCTAGGGAAAACGACGTTTGATAGGTAGAAATCGATGGTCGCCCGATTCAGCGAGAACAATGGAACCAGGTGCCGTACCCACTGATCTGAGGAGTTGATGTTGATGCCGTTTATAGTTCGTAGGAATACTGGCACAGCAGGGCACGCCCGAAGCCAGAGTTCGTAATCTGAAGCAGGATCATGCCTCTCGAACAAGATCTCAAAGGAATGCTTCAGTTGATCCCCAGTAAGGCCAGCATAGTAATATGATAAACATGTAAGAATGATGGCAATGTCCGGGTGACCAAACTCGGCCTTTTCTGCAGGCACATCCTTAGCTCGATATGGGACCGCAAGCATAGTCCGTGTCGGGGCGAGGCCATAGTCTACCCTCCATCGCCGCTCCCTGAAAACAAATGAAAGAATTCCGAGGGCCAACAGGCCACGCAGGAGTAGCACCACGCCCCATACAGGAGTTTTTCCAAAGAGCTCTTTAATAAAGCGTGTCTTCTCTGTGGAGATGTCTTCACTCGATATAAATGCATGCACCGCATCCTCAAGACCTTCATGGAAGTGGAGATGTCCAAAGCTGATATTCGGAAGGTGACCCGCCATAATGTCCTGGACTATGAGAGAAATCAGCTTTTTTCCTGCGTCTGGTTGTAGAATACGCAGGTAAGGAAAGGAACCAGGCACGTGAGGTCCATATTCGATCTCGAATGGATTTTGTCTCGAAAGGGAGGACGCATGTTTGTCCACAAGGCCGAGGATCTGCTGAATGGTGGTCCATCGCTCGGGAGAGCCTTCAAGATTCTGCTGATGGCCAATGGTGAATATTAATTGGGATCGAACATCGAGGATATCGTCGCTTTCATCAAGGATGTCTCGTGCGTGGGTTTGGAGCCACATCTGAAGTTCCAATAGCTTGTGCCCGACTGTTCCACTTTCTCGGGACAACTGTTTCTCCACGCTCAATAGCTTGAGGGACAGAATGTGCTCTGGCTGGACGACCAGAATCCCACGTTCCTGCATGCATTCTAGCATTATTTCTCGGAGGGTGTCCACCATGCGATCGTCGACTCTGAGGGAGCGAGAGAATGGAAGATAGTATATTCGTCGGTTTGCAAGTCCGCAGAGGCGATCTGCTAGAAGATGGAATGTTTGCCTTATCAGCGGCTTGGGAACAACAACACGAACGAGCTGTTCTCCATTTGCGAGGACTGCAGCGGCAATGGGAACGATCACGGACGACTTTCCCTCGCCCATATTGAGTTGCATGGCTGTGTTTTCACTCGAGCGAGGCGATATCATTTCATTGGCAACCTCAATTTGCACCCGGCGAATCAAAAAGTTTCCTTGTAGCTAATGTAGGCGAGGTGCTCAGCGTCAGCAAACACTCATGTACTACCATAAAAGCGGGACATGCCTGGACAAGTAACCAATCCGGATGTGCCTCATCATCCCATCCGTCACATCTGCTGTTCTGAAGTTCCCTGACAAGGTCTTCACGAAGGTCATCAAGGTGTAGAAGGACCAAACGTCGAGCACGTTGTAGCTTCTGTGCGAGAAGCGCTAGCCCTACGATACATGTCTTCCAATGGTTAGGTAGGGTAATTGGCGAGTTCGACGCGAGACACCGAAAGAGAGTGCTGGCAGTGATGCGTGGCCATTGGCCGGCCAGCTTGATAGCTTCTTCACCTTTGTCCCTCGGACCAAGGCATCGTTGGAGATGTTGAAGAGCCTCGATGAAGATG
>JBBPUI010001094.1:0-12246 GCA_038094615.1 Heimioporus aff. retisporus | reverse complement strand
GGCATCGTGCAGTGTCCCCCTCTGCACGCCCTCGGCGAGACACGCAATCCACTGCGGGAGCGAGATGAGCGAGAGGTGCAACTCCTCGCCAAGCTGCCAGAGCAGTGCTCGCGTGGACGGCGGATGCCTGTGGATGTACCGCACCCCCGTCGTGTCGCGCATGTCGCACACTGCGCACACGATGGTATGGATAGAGCGATAACGTAAGAAACCGATCAGAAACAGGGAAAGCAACACCTACACGCGACCATGGGCCGGGTTGGCGGTGGTTCTCAAAACTAAAAACGTCGTAGAAAGCTGTGCCAGTAATATTGCCGTTCAGACGTACATTCTCTGCGATGACGCGAATCCTGCCCTCGACGTTCATTCTCCCGTTCGTGCTAGGAAACGTATCCCCGACAGACCACATTCAAGCAAAGGTCAGGATGGCGGACATGCCATACCAGGGGTATGCTGGATCGATGGCAGGCGAGCGCCGGCTCTGACCATGCTGGACGTGTCGCTCCAGCCGGATGTGGATACAAGTGCGCCAGTGTGCGGGAACGCACGCAGTAGTGCTGGACACGGGTTCGGACTTGCGCTCCACGGACTCGGATGCAGAAAGGGTGTGATGATGGTCAGAGACAGCAAACGATGTTCTCGGCCCACTGCCAACCTGGCCTGTCGGGTCTCTCAAGGGGGTGCTTTTCAAGGACTTGCTCTCGGTCAGGGCATCTGGGAGACGCCTTTGTTTCATGGAGCTCCTTCCACGACGCAGCACGCCCCGGTTAACGACGACGAGGCCGTCCGACATGGTGGTGTACATTGCAGACTCTGCGATCGTGCCTGCGAACGCGACGACGAATGGGATGGGAACGTCAGGCGATGAGCCAACTTCGATTGCGCATATACGTATGGTTCTATGCTTGCACAGGAAGGGACAAGGACATCGACGTCGACGTCGACGTTAGCAAGCTCAAGGTTCAGTTCTTCAGTATCATTTGAGCCCCGTGGATGGAGATTTCAATGTTGCTACGACATCTTTTTGGTAAGCACGTTCTCTCTTATTTCTGTAGACCAGATGGGGGGACCTGTCGACGGCGCATTGAATTCGCAAGTGAGCGCTACATGGAGTCGTATTAGGACGCCGGCGGCACGAGACCCACCTCACTTCAATGCTATACCCAACATCGCACGTCCTCGATCCCCAGCGCAAGTGATTCCACCTCACCCGTTCCCTCGCGAATCCCATGGCCAAATACCCGGGTCGAACCATCATTCTCGAAGTAGTGGTGTCAAAGAAGGACAAGCGTGGCGTCATGCAGCCTCTGCACACCCTCGGCGGGCGCAACGTGCGGCTCCTCGGTGAGCCACCGGAGCAGGGCTTACGTGGGCGTCGGATGCTCTTAGATATATTGCAACCCCCGTCGTGTCGTGCATGTCACACACTGCCCGCGCGACGCTATGCACCAGCACTCAGTCCACAGCCTATGAGGAGTCAGGTTCGTTGCGTGCTTGAAGAGGCCACGTACCTCATGGATGCGCGGCAGTGCACCGAGGGGCCACACCAAGATGCACAATCTTGGGAAAGAGGGTACCGTTGCGCTAGCAGCCATTGGCGCTGCCAGAAAGTGAACCTTTCGGGACAACGGCGGGCTGGAGGGCGGCGCACGACGCGGGACGTGAGGATTTCTTCACCGACCCACTTCGATACGGTGTATGTTACTGGTCGCATCGCATCCGCCTTCAAGTCTAGCGAGGAACCTCCTCCATCCAAGGCGGCTGTGCACGCAGTGTCTGGCGCAGACGAAGAGCAGGCGGGGGGAAGGGGGGAACCGACTTGCAAGGGCGTCGATGAGGTTTCGAAGTATGCGGAAACTATCGTCAAAGATGCGGAGGGAGAAGTTGTCGTCATATAGAGAGAGCTACGCGCTGCGCATTATGTGTGTCGCCGAAAAGAGGCTGCGCGGCATTAGCGAGGCACAACGTCGCGACCTGCACACGTACCTGTCCGTACACGTCCTGGGCGGGCCAAGGGCGGCTTTGACTCCTGTCCCCATCGAGCGACATCAGCTTGGGATGACGTGCTAACGCTGGATCCTGTCCCCACGCATGGAGTAACGAGGCTTGTTTGTCCACCACCGAGCCTGGTCGACTTTTTTTGCGATTGAGCGCGTGCACTTTGTCGACCTAAGCGCGCTGCAAGAACCATGCGAACAAGTGCGAGCCGGGGGGACCCGTTGTGCCCATTATCAAGACCATGGTGTAGGGTGGTCCTTTTGAAGGTTCGGCGTCCGGTAATGCATCGCATGCAACATGACCGTCTGTCTCGGGTCGCAAGGGTCGCAAGACCGGGAATGGTCGGATACTGGTGCAGCATGTTGCCTGTGAGCTTCCGGGTGTCCACTCGCGCGGTGCAGTGCAACGCATGGGAGGTGATGAATCCATATGTGCATCGCTTGAAGGCTGAGGCACATGGTCAATGGACGCGTCGTATGAATGAAAGAGCCCATACCTATCTAGACCGTGATTGAAGAAGTCCGCGTCATCGTCGAACTCCTTGCTCAGCACCACCACTATGACACCCCCGACATAGATTAGCGCTTCCTTGGGGCTCCAAACTTTGGGAGGGTTCAAGGGTATTTTGACGGCTGGAGAGACAGTATCGTAAAGGGTATCGATTTCGTTGGTGTGTTCGGCCAGGGTGTCCCCTCTGTTGACGCATGCAACATCATAGATAAACGGCTTCGCGGTAGAGGCAAAGAGGGTCATCTGGAGTAAGTATAAATAGCGATGGCAGGGCTCCATGAAAACCACAGACCTCTTTCTGAACACGAGCATGTTGAGGCGCAAAAACGTTCATGCGTTCGATGGCCGGTCTTAAGGTGACTGAGAGATCGCGCGAGTGAGAGGGTCACCGGAAGGGCCCTTCGTCTTTGGAGAGGCGTTGGACGAGAGCACCCATGAAAAGAGAAAAAAAAAAAACGTACCGCTTCGTCCGTGAGATCCAGAACAAGATCTAAGTGTGTGCTCGTGTTTCTGGTAGCATCTCAGGGAGAAGCCCAGCCTCGTTCGTTGGCGACGTCCGTTCGTGTACCTTGGTGCGTCGTCTCGCCCAGAAGACTTCTATCAGCGAGGGCGTCTCAAGTATATCGTGTAATAGAGATGAGGGATGGACAGGGACTTAGTAGACTGGCCCGGTGTCTTGAATAGTTGTGCCACCTCACAACAGTCTCACGTACTCGCTCGAACACGAACGTGGGTCGTTTGAAGAACTTGAAGTGGCACGACAAATTGCAGCGATGCCTTGCACATTCACGCTTCCCCATGAAAGTCGTCCCACTCGTTCCCAATGCTCATCGCACCAAAATGCAGAGAAATGACGTGAACAGCCCAATATGTACATAGCGCACATATGTACGATAGTTGGGCTCAAACCCAATCCCATCATTCTCCCTGAATTGCGCAGTGTCAGATCTTCCACCTACAGCATCTGCCCATAGATCACTTCCGAATGAGCCTCCAACCAGAGCGCTTCCGACAAGCCCAACCTGGAAATTGCGCAAGATGCAAATGGGGTGACGCCAACCATGTAAATGGCAAGGACGAGGAGAACGACGGGAGCCACGGCAGCGACCGCCGCCTTTTGTTGTTTGTTAGCACCGTAGTACCTGTCATGGGATGCGCAAGACTTACAGGGATCTCTTTTATCTACCGGCGTTGTGATCGTCGATCAGCGCCACATTTGGGAACGATCGTGGATGTACGTTGAATCTCCACAGGACACTGCTCATAACAACGCCCTCGCCGGACCCGAATCCAAGTTCATTCTGACCGCTGGTATGACAGGCTGAAATCCAGCCGTAAGGATCACGAGAGATGACTCCACGCGTACAACGCTCACCAGTCCAGACATATTACACGCTACCTGGGAAGCTGCCCCTTCAAACTAACTTCGACTCGGTGTCACGGACAGGTATGGGCTGGACTCGGTAGCAGCCAATATGGAATCCTCGGCCCCGTTTACACCAAATAGCAACTACGTGTCTCGAGTCGTTACTCGTGAGCGGGAGAGTGTGGAATGACAACAGAAGTCACGCACAGGTTCATGACCATGTACTTAACAGGCCCTCCTGTCTTCAAGGTTAGAGTTGGCGATAGTCGTCGATATCTTGCCGTGGGTTGAAATCCCATCAGAGACTGAGAAGTATGATGAACCATACCAAGTTGGTAAATCCAGGCATACCACCGGCCAACCAGAGTCACCATGGTTACAAGGGATCAATTGATGACGTTTGATTGGTGCAAGCAAGTATATTGTCTGCTCCGACACTTCCAGCGTTGTCGGCATGTTCAACGGGCACGCCACAAGGTGCGACATCATTTGCGATATGGTTTCTTTCCTCTAAACCGCATTCAGACACGGATACACATAAATCGAAATGATGTAATGATTACCTGGTAGTGTAATATCCAATTGTTTGGACAGGGACGTGAAGTCGCGCTGAACATTTCGCTCTGGCGAGACACTGGCGTGAGTGATGCTGCGTGTAAGTTGGGGATAGGGAACGAACTGACGACCGGCAGACGCACCTGGCCACGCTCCAGCCAGGTTCAATCTAGTACGTGCATCTATATGTACGTTCGGGGGTGATGCGAGTTATGTGTGCGCACGCGTAGTACAGACAGGTTCATGCTGGCAACGGCGGCAACGGCGGGGAGGGGTCTGAGAATGCCAACGTTAGCGCCGACGCCAACGACACGGGGCTATGCGTACGCTAACACGTAGGTGTCTCTCGGACAGCGGCGGCGAGCAGCGAGCGCCCCACGTGGGTTCGACATCGAAAAGCTCAAGTTTCGGTTCGTGCTTGTATTGAATGTGGCCGGTGTTGATGGGGATGTCGATGGTATTGTAAGGGCGTCGTGTATGCGTGTGTTTCTTCTCTTTCTGTTTGTAGACTATAGGCGGGCGGGGGAACGTGTGTCGATGTCGGTGCGTGTGGGTGGGAGTGGGAGGGAGAAGTTGGATTAAGACGAGTGCGCATCTCGAGCACCAGCCCAGTCAGGGGCCCGAGGACCTATCCAGACGACGGTCAAGCGGACGCGAGGATCTGTGGGTGGACCGCAGCGCTGCGAGTGCGTGTGCTTCTCGGGCGGATGCGCGCGGGATCATGGATGGGCGTCGAGCGTGCCGACGTACGCGGAGGGGTCGCCCATACGATGGTGCATCGCCGAGGAGAGAAGCCGCACAGGGGGAGGGCGCTGGCGTCTGGTGCGTGATGTCATCTGTCATAGAGACCTAGGACGCAAACGTGTTCGTGTCTCGTGGGGGGTGGCGTATTGTGTCGGAGCAGTGATACCAAGCACGTCGGGTTCGTCGCCCCTGGAATGAAAAAAAAAAAGGACTGCGCTAGCCCCGGTGAGGTGCACGCGGGACACGATTCAGGACCGTCGTGAGCGCGGGCGCGCATTTGCGATCGCGTCTCGGGGAGCATCCCAACGTTCGTTGGCGATACCTATACGTGTACCTTGATACGTCGTCTCACCCGGAAACTTCTATCAGCAAGGGCGTCTCAAATACATCCGGGGAGGGAAGGGGGGCCAGGCCAGTGCAGAAGAGATGTAAGGCTTCTGTCCACGGCTCGGGGATCGTGTGGAACGACTTGGGCGACGAACGAACTTTGATCGATCCCTGGAGAGATGTCGGTGGTAGTGCCAAGTTGAATTGTAATCATGCCATATCACGACACTTTTTCGCACGTAAAATGACTGGTGGACGCGAGAAACGCATATCCCTCCTCCGACCCCGCGAGGAACAAGGACGACACCCGAGTCACCTGGAGAACTTTCAAATCGCAAAGGCACGGCATCGGCGTAGCGATCCATGGGCTTCGTTCGGGCCGCGTTCATTCCCGATAGCCCATCGCACCGAGCTGCGGACAAAGAGACGTGCCAAACTGATGTTTCAGCCGGGGTGATAACGCGCAAGTCGGGGTTTTTGAGTTTGGGCATAGGAGTGGTCGAACGAAACCTAGCTTACTGATAGGAATTTCGAAATCCCTGCGCGCTCTCCCCGAATCCTCATCCACCCAACTGAGCCCTTTTGCAGCGGGGAACTTGAAGGGGGCACCTGGTGGTGGTGGTCTTGGAAAACGCAGTATCCACGCCTGCGTAAGCCCGAGCCCGAGTGCATTCTCCGAAGTCATGACACGGCCGGGACCGACCTTGCTGAACGGGAGCCGTTGCCCGCTTTGACAGTCCAAGCTACTAGCTATGCACCGGCAGCGGGCCCACGAAGACACACAGCTGTGTTACCGAGCAAAGACGCTGGAAAGCGGTACGTGGCGGAGGAACGGACTCTGACCGAGGTCGAACCCGAACGGATGAACCCTGCCTTCGTCACGGCACTCACCCGGGGAATCTTCCTCCGCGCGGGTACAAGAAACGTCCTTCCAGCGTCGATCGCATCCTCGAAAGCACCGAGATCAAGGTTGGTGTCACCTTGGCCTCAACTGCATTCGACCTCGTCGAGGACATTCCTGTGAGCACCTTACCGCGTCCGTGTCTAGTCTACTCAATCATCTGGCGGGAATACGTCAACCCATTGGTTCAGGAACATCTAATATGATGAATACCGACTGTGCAGATACTTGAGCGTCGACGGCTGTTGCGTCCGACCGGAGAGAAGCCTTGATGTCTAGACTAGGTGATGCATACCTTAGCTTCAACCCGGGAATACGAACGTAGATTTCACTGCTGACATACCATAGGAAGCATGCGCTTCCTCATCCAGGTATCACACATAAAGTTTCCTACCTGTCTCAGAGTCCCCTCGACTTTGTCCTGCCTACGCCGCATATACTTGCGGTACTTTCAAGGTTACAGGACACATCAATATCGGGATCTCCAGGCCCCCACTGACGGAAACACACTCGCTTAGACGTATGAAATCCATATTTCAACTAAAGAGGAGTCCCCACCAAATCCCTTCTCTTCGGCAAACGTGATAGAGTTGTTAAATAACATGTCAATTCTGCAGGACGAACACAAACCGGAGATTCGCTCGGCCCATAAATATGTACATAGCGTATATACCACCTTGTCAATTTGTCGTGGAATCTTTGAGGTCAACTTTAAGCGATATCGATTACATCGTTCTTCCTACGTTGCGCCTCCCGCACCACGTCCCCAATGCAGACTTCAAACAACCCCGCAACCCGCAAGTTGTGCAGTGTGGGTTCCTCAACCTCCAGCATTCGCTCATGGATCACCTCCGAATGAGCCTCCAACCACAGTGCTTCCAACACCCCCAATCCCGAAATCGCACAATGTGCCGGTGGCGTGACCCCAACCATGTAGATGGCAAGGACGAGAAGAACTACCGAGGCCACAGAAGTGACCACGGTCTTTCTGTCTGTTAGCACCGTAGCACCTGTCATGGCATGCACAGGACTTACAGGAATCGTGTTTATCTGCCGGTGCAATCGTTGATCAGCGCCACCTTGCAGGATTGATGATGAACGTACGTGGAGTCTCCACAGGAGGACACTGCCCGTAACAAGGCTCTCACCGGACCCAAATCCAGGTCCATACTCACCGTTGGAATGACTGGCTAAAATCCGACCGTAAGTATCACGAGAGATGGCTAATGTGTGCAATGCTCACCAGCCCAGACATATTGTGCAGCAACCTGGGATATTGCGTTTTCGAATTGACTTGGACTGAGCATCATGGATGGATTTGCGCTAGACTCCGTCGCAGACGATACAGAATTTGCGGTCCCATTTATACCAAGCAATGACATTGTGTATCTTGAGCCATGAGCACACAGGTAAGACACCTAGCAACAGGATCGACGCACTGATCGACAACTGTACCCCAATCTGGTAAAACGGTAGAGCTGCAAATAGCCAATGATATCTTGCCATCAACTTGAATTTTGCCTGTCAAAAAACTGGGGAGCATGGCTAAACCATACCTGGTTGCTAAATCCAGGCATTCCAGTGGGTAACCAAAGTGACCATGCCTGCAAGGGGTCAACTGATTGTGATTGGTTGGTGCAAGCCAGTGAATTTTTTTCAACATCCAAGACACCCAATGTTGTTGTTGTGTTCAATGAACATGCCACAAGATACACTGTTGTTTGTGACATTGTTCTATTACTTTCTAAACTACTATCAAGCACTGAGGCAATTCAAGAGGTACAATGATTACCTGGTGGGAAGAATGTCCAACTTGTTGTGACACTAGTTGCAACCTTGCTGGTTGAATCATTGATGTTGAGACCAGTGCTCACATAATAAAATAGGTAACCTCCACATGAGTTATAATTCTGTAAGAGGGTTAACAATAACCAAGACATTTACAAATAAAAATTCACAATGGTACCTGAAATATTTGTAATGGGTATTAGAGTTTGCACTGTGTCTTTCCCTGGTAATGTTGGCCATGTTAGCCACCATTTTACTAATCCAAAATGTTACAAATGGCTTACAAATGGTTGGGCTGATAGCATTTATGACTCCCAAAGAAGGTACATTGACATTGAGAGTATCTAAGCTAGTATTGATGGATGGGTTAGAAAGCAGACCACAATTAGCATGAATTCTGGTCACATTGACCTCTGCATTTGTAGATGTTGCATCAACCACTGGAGTGTCATAAAGTGTGCTGTTAAGTAGTCCATTGCCAGAGAGATTCAGAGGGAGTTGATTGAGGGGAACTATTGGGGACAGTGCAGCCCAGTCATATGTGGCATTGCCAAAGCCAGGTGACCAAGCTAATGATGATGGTGCAGTGCTGTTTGTGATCTTTGAAAATAACTCAAACTGCACCACAGTTGTTGAGGTGACATGCAGGATGGATATGCAACCAAGGTAGACTGTGATGATGAAGATCATGTGCAGTGATGTGGTAATCTTGATCTGTTGCCAAATCCCAACTAGTGTGGAACCAAGGCCCATCCATGCTTGTGAGACATCATGGATGTTTGTCAATGTTTGACTCCTTGTGATTGCTTGAGAAAGTGCCAATTGTTGTGAGAGGGAAACCAATAGAAGTGTGTATAACTTCCATCAAACAGTCAGCTAAAAGTTTAACTTTTGACATTAATGGACTTGCCACATAGAAGAGCTGTAATGATCCTGCTAATACAGTGGTGGATACCTCTGTAACCAATTGGATGACAACATGATGTTCAGGATGCCATATAAGCATCAACAGGAGGATGATATGAAGAAGGACAAAGAATACATGTAATATATAGCACAAATTGTGCCAAGACAATTTGATGCCAGTGGACTGCCAGTTAGGGCTGTGAAAATGTCTCATTGATGGCAGGTCCTTTGGTGTACCTGGACCAGCAATGGTGTGGTGTTGGTACTCTGATAGTAATCTTAAAGGCACTAAAATAAAGGTTGTAAGACATCAGCAAGGATGACTAGGAAACAAACATGAGATGTGAGAACTTGGATGTTAATATTACCTTGAGCTGTGAGCCTATCTTCAATTTCAAAGCTGGTCATCTGGAGATTCAGGAAAGACATCTCCTCAGTGTTCATAGTCCCCTCAATCCATTGATCCATTGCTTGAAGTTGCACATTAAACATACCCCCAGATTGCAATTGCTTTGGGGAGGGATTACCAATTGCTTGCATGCACCTGTGAATGATGCTGGTGTGAGCCCCAATCCATAGCAGTTCCAATAATGTAGCCCCTTCAACATGAAAATGATCTCTTGTAGTGGCAATTTCTGGCTGAACAAGTAGAGAAAGCCTGCCAGCAAGTATGAAAAATACTGTGATTGACAGGATAAATGATGTGATAACCATAAATAAAACCTGGTTGATGATTCTATTAGCAGGAGTAGATATCTCCAGAATAAAAAAAAAGTACTGGAATTGTGTTGATCTGTAAGAATAGCAGGTTTCATTGAGTGTACTGTGATTACTACAGAGGACTTACATTCAGTCTCCATCTAAGCACTTGCTGAGCAACCTCAGTAGCACTAGTAGAAGGTGTAAAACCTCCAGCATTTTGGCCAAGTTGGCCAGCTGTAGAAATAAATGTTAATAACACTATATTTTCATTCAATAAGATTTAAAATCATATACCTATCCATATCATTTGTGCAGCAAATTGAGATAGACTATTCTCAAATTGATACTTTGTCAAGGGATTTGTTATATTGACTGTATTTGTGCTCATGCCAAACAATGATAAAGCATGGCTAAAAATTGTATATATAAATCATCTTGGAGTTTCATAATGAAAACTCACTTATTTGTTGGAATTTCACTGAAATAAGACTGCCAGGCTAATAACATCTAAGACCAACATGAGTAAGTATAATCAGCTGTCTAGGATTAAAAGGCAAGGGGAAATTTGTACCATTGTATTAAGGCCTAGGTCAGAGTTATTTGGAAGAGTAGTCCACATTGACCATGCCTCTGAAGGTGCATCTGCTTGGTCCATTGTTGATGCAAGGGTTTTGTTGTTGACTTCCAGGTTATACATATTATGAGATGCCCCAAATGAGCAAGCTATTGTATACACCATTGTTGAAACATTTTGAGAGAGTTCATTGATACCTAAAGAAAAAAGCATGGAGTTGAGATAATGTCAAAAGAATGCAAACAATAAAACTGGCCTTCTGATGAAGAGTCACTCCAACTAATGTTTAAGCCAACCTCATCTCCCATTGAACTGTCCATGTATAATGGGATAGAGACTGTAGTAGCAAATAGAGATAAAGATTGACATTCTACACACTATTTACCATGAGTTTGCAAGAAAGAAGTGTCCCTCAATTTTGACTCACATCATAGGCCAATTGTGCACTTCCACCAGAAGCTTTTAATGCAAACTTGGATCAGTTCAAGGGTAAACACCCTTCACAATACAACACCCACATTCATGTGTTTGAAAGAGCACTTGTTCATCAACTCCACTTATGTCCACAGTAATGCAATACGTGCCAATGTTTTGATTGAATGAACTAAGTGTAAGATTTGGAACAAGTCCACAATTTTGAACAAGTCCACAATTTGCCTGTATGGTACTTGCATTCACAGAGGCATTAATAATTTGAGGGTTCTCCAGGAAAGTATCATAAACTGTGCTGTTTATCAGCCCATCAGTTGATAATCCCACCAAGTTAGAGATTGTGAGAGCCAGTGGAACCACCACATTCGTGTCAAGGTTTGCTAGGCCAGAAGGGTCAGGCCATGATGAATTCGACGGAACAGAAAAGATTGATGTTGCGTTGTACGGTTCGAACCCCATGATTGTCGGCGAAATGACATGCAAAACAGTGACGCACACCAGATACAGAAAGACTAAAGATGTGGCCCTTATAGCTGTCACAGTCTGCCTTTGACGCCATAACACGGTTACGGCGGCTCCGAGCCCAGCCCAGGCGCCGACCACACCATGAGTGACAGTTAGCTTCTGGCGACGCGAAAGAAGGTCGGCCAAGGCGAGTCGTTGGGTCATGAAAGTCAAGATTGTTGTATAGATCTAAAAATATGGTGAGAAGTATGTCCACCACTTCGGGTCTCACTCACGGTATAGAACGCTTGTAGAAAAGCGCTTAATCCAGTGGTTAAAACCCCGTTGTCAAAGGAAACAGTGACAATGTGTTCCGGATGTTTCCACACCATAGCCAGGAGAACGAGATGAAGAATCGGCAGAAAGCCGTGGAGAATATAACACCAGTGGCGACGTGTGAGGATGGGAGTACGGGATCCTCGCTTTTCAGGATCATCTGCCTCACTGTGGATAGTAGAGGATTCCACTAAGGTTGATGTATCAGCCAACGCTTCGGAGGGAAGTAAGTCGGGAGGCATGACAGACTAGATGGGGATTTGGAACTCACCCAGGCCTATACACGATCTTTTATGCAGCACTGCTATGGACGATTACATCACGAAACCAGTGCCCAGTATCAGATGTGGAAAGTAGAAGAGCGGAGTGTAACTTGAAATTCAATTTGGACGGCTTCGTCATGCCGCATCCTGAAATCCGGCCAACTACGGCAACACTTAAGTTGCCAGTATATCGGTGCTGCGCACACTGTTCGACACCATTGTGAATCCCAGTACGCCAATAATCTGGGCTCCTCACTCTCCCAAACGGATCAGGTAGATCCGAACGCCAGTTACTACGTATGTGCTGGCCACCAGGAAACAAAACTTACAGGACACTTGGTTCGTGCATCTTGAACCATGTCCTGGACTCCGCTGGCCTTTCGGTACGTTGGAATAAAAC
>JBBPUI010001093.1:0-12260 GCA_038094615.1 Heimioporus aff. retisporus | reverse complement strand
ACCCCACAGTTTACCCATGATTAAATGCTCCCGAGCAAGTTGGTTGATGAACAACTATAATAAAATCAATAGATTAGATGGGGAGCAGATGGAGGTTCCTCAACTTACACGCATCTCATCATAGTTGGTGACTGACCATCCAAGTTTATCCTGAAGATTGTAGCCACTGCAATTGAGTCTAGAAACTTCACCATGGGGCTTCTGAATCAACACTTTTGATTGAGGTGGATTTGCTTGTGGATGGACTTCTGCAGGCTGTGGCTGCTGACCAGTAGTGTCATCAGGGGGAAAAATCTTGTGTTGAGTGAGTGGAGATGGAGAGGTTGCATGTTTGGGGGGAAAAATCAACTGACAAACAAGGGGAGAAAAGTAACAATGATAGCTCCAATGGAGGGACTTAGCTTTGGGCATATTGTGTGGAATTCATTACCTCAATGAGAGGCTTATGTAGTTGACCTGCAAAACAGATATGGGTATTGACAATGATCACGATTGTACCCGTAAATGTACACTCTTGTATTATTTCTGCAAGGCTACATAGACTGTTGTATTCTAATTTTTTGTTGTTGTAGTGTAGTAGCTGTTATGATTCGCCCCTATTCTTTTCTCTGTGTCATTTGTGCTTGTCATCATCAGCTTAACCTGATGCTTCTCACTTCAATAGAGTGCTCTAGAACATACAATGTGTTTGTTGCACATCATTATCTTTGTTATCTTTACTTCTCTTTCCTTTTGAACCTTCTTTGGTTAGTCATGGTTGTTCCACAACCTTCTATGACTTTCCATTGTGCAGTATATAAGCCTAGATATGTTGTCCATTGTACTCTAGCTTAGTTCTGCTCAATCTACCTTGTTCCTCTTTGTTCCCCTCATCATAACTCGCTGCTACCTCTTTGGTAGGCAGATTTACCTCTGAACCATCTGCTATACATCCTAGCAGACAGAACCCTTGACCCTGTGTGGTAAGTCGTCATTGGTACCTTGAACCCTTGACTTCATGTTCTAGTTCTTTGAGTCTATGCTCATTCCTACCTGGACCAAGCATAACAGTAGCAGTGTAGAAATGAAAGCAAGAAAAGGTGAACATGAGAAACATTTGGTCTGAAATAGTGATGACCAATTTCAATCTCAGATAAAGAGTCCATGAAGCTTACCTCAGATAATTGGTTATCACTATCACTATCACTATTGGGGCATTACAGTACTACCCCACTTGTAATACACTTTCAGAAGTTTGAGTTTGCTACTTCCACTTGTACATATCAACACAGATCTTGTAACTACTGAGAATTGGTGTCCTTCCATTCTCCAAGCATGCAGCAATTTTTGGGGTCTGAAAAAAATGTTACAAACAATGTAACTTTAAGAACAGAATGAACTGTGTAAGGATATTGGGTCAGCTTCAACAGGGTTGGCTTTGAGAGTCATGCACATGGCATGATGAACTGCACGGAGCAGAGTATGCATGCCTCCCTAGTGACCTCAAGCATATCAAATACTGATGGTGACAATGGTGACTACTGCGACTCACTGTTTCTGATACACTGCTGGTGATTTCCATGGGCTGAGGTTTGGCCATGAAAATATCTTCATCCTTTTCAATGGAGGTAGGATACCCCATTACTCTGGCTAGCACAGTTTTTACCACTTCTTCTACACAACAATCAATGTGATTGCAAATTGCAATCTCAAGTTTGTTGAGCTCTTCAGACAAGAAATGAGCAGCATGAGTTACACATCTGATTGTTTTCCGCAAGTTGAGATGAGGAGTGCAATGTTGGGGAGAAGTAGGGGGATCTGTGACTGAAAGGGAGGGAAACAAGAACTGGTCATAGGAACCTGCTGCAAAGGGTGATACAGCTAAATCTATTGGTGGTAAAAGTAAAGTCAGAGATATGGCTATGTGAGATACACGTGGAAGAACAGGAGGGTGACAATAGGGCTGGTAGCAAATGTTGGAATGGGGGGTTGCTAGCATGGTTACCCATCAATGGATTGAGTAGCATGTCTTATATTGATACTCACTTAGTAGCATGGGGGGGTGAATGGGTTGAGACTCACGCATAGTAATCGCCTATGACAATGGTGCCCAAGTAGCTATGATAATAATCAATGAACTAAGAATGGTAATTACCCCTGGATAGCATATCAAAGATAATAAGACTTCAAGTTGTTGTCCTGCAAGGGGAATGAGCAGATGGATACAGTCATTGGAGATGAAAGGGATCATACCAGGTCATTGACAGCCTTTTTTTTTTTTGTGATAGAAAGGTACATGTGGGTGTTGCAATTATTGCAGTTGCAATCCATGGATTGGCGTGATCTATAACTTAACCAAGTCAAATACCACTAGCAGAACATACTATAGGGGTACCTGTACTAATTGTTGCAGCTATAATACACTTGATCATTGGATATGATCTATTATTTAAAAGGTTAAGTATGACTAATGCTAATACATGTGTACTAGTACTACGATAAATGTTTTGGGAAGGATGAAAAGTGGAAAAGAGGAATTGTGTGAAAATTATGATTGTAAATAGTGATCAGCGATTTCAAAGTCAGTTTAGAAGTGCACAGGAGTGCAGTACACTAGTCCTGTGCACTTCTAAACTGACTTTGAAATCACTGATCACTATTTACAATCATAATTTTCACACAATCCCTCTTTTCTGCTTTTCATCCTTCCCTCTCAAACATTATCATAGCACCAGTATGATGTATTAGCATTAGCATTAGTCTTGTTTAACCTGTATTAACAAAGCCATAAAGTAATGGATCCCATACCGATAATTAGTACAAGTGTGTATAAATGCCTACAATACACCTTGGTAGTGGTATTTGACTTGGTTATGTTATAGATCATGCTGATCCATGGATTGCAACCATAACAATTGCAACACCAACGTGTACCTTCTATCATAAAAGAAAAATTCGGCCATTGATGACCTGGTATGATCCCTTTCATCTCCAATGACCATATCCACCTGCTCATTCCCCTTGTAGGACGACAACTTGAAGTCTTATTATCTTTGGTACACTATCCAGGGGTAATTACCATTCTTAGCTCATTGATTATTATCATAGCTACTTGGACACCGTCACCATAGGCAATTGCTATGCATATGTCTCAACCCACTCACCAACCGCTCACCAACCGTCTACTGCAATACAGTACATTCATCAAATTTCAATGATTGCCAAAGCTAGCCATGTTGTGTTTGCAGTGTTAAAAGGATTGAAACCATCTCCATTCATACCAATCCTCTCAAGCAAACGAAACCATGGGAAGTTCACTTAGTAGCATATTCTATGCCCAACATCTTCTGGAAGTAAGCAATATCCTCTACCATAAATGTTTCATTTGCTAATATACATCAGGCATTGGAAGTTATCATAACTCTGCTACATTCCGGGTCTCCCCCTCTTGCTGTATCTTCCCCTGGTTAGTTTGTGGGTACTTGTGGCTAATATTGAATGTTGAAGCCCATTCTGAGTCCCATGGACAGCTTTGTATCCTGTGAAACTACTGGCTCTCCAGTCGGTTCCTCACCTACTAATGCTATCCAGGAGGAGTCATTCCCTTGTGACAAGCACTCTGACAATGTGGTTTCTTCAACTGATTCCTTAGATGTGCCCTCGACCGCTCTTATCAGGGATGGAACAAAACATCCATTACCGAATCTCATCATCCCCTGTTTTTCGCCTTCTGAACATCTCATAGAACTCAAGCATAAATAAGACACTGACAATTCTGTAGAGTCTCCCTCTCCCAAATGACATCTACTGGCCCATTCCCTTTCTACAGTCCTCCCACCCAATCCAACGCCTACCCTCATCACTGTGGGGACAGACGACCAGTTCCAATTACCACACCACCACCATTTAGTCCATTCTGTTTCTATTGCCATCCCTTCTGTTACCCCTCTTTATCCCCCCTTCCTCAAGCAGAAGTGAAACAATCACACAGAAAACAGCTCCTCCAAGCATCCTTGTTTCACAGCTCGCATGGATTCATCCACCTTGTACCCTATTTACCAGACTGCATCTGACGTAAGTTGAATATTTTTTTCACCTTTGATATCCTTCTAACATCCCTGCTAGACTCCTACAAGCATCTTGGTACTTCCAAATGAACTTCTTCATGGCATCATCAAGCTTCTCCAGGTGGATGATTTGAAAACTTGTACTCAGGTCTCAATGCTTTTCAGAGAAATCTCAGGACTGTATTTCCTTGAAGCCAGTGGGTTCAGACCAGCCAAATACTGGCTTGCAGTCCAAGAGTCTCATCTCTGTGCCCTTCTGGTCTAGAGATGTCTTGGCTCATTTGTTCCTCTGAATAATCTTTTTTTCTACACTAGCAATGGCTCTCACCTATGTGCTATGGATATTTTTGTGCACACTCCAGGGGTTGGCCATGGGCTCTGCTGCTTTCTATTGTGCAATCTGGAATCCCTGTCAACTGTGTCAATTGTGACACTCATGCAAAGTATGATAGCATCACAATGTCATCATGTCTTGCTCACAGGTCCCCTGGTCCCTTCCCCTTCCCTCATTACATTTTCCAAGAGCATTGCTGTTCTTCCTTGCCCAAGTCATCTTGAGACATTTTGGGTCAACTCTCCCCTCACTTTTGTCCCTGGCATGATTTCAGTGACAATTGCGGTACTGCAGCAATCTCCTATCAAGCATCTATCTCTTCAAAAAACTGGTCTCAGCCCCATCCTGTGGGATAAGCTGCTTTCTCCTTTGAAATTGCCTCTATTAACCAATCTTGACTTGGACCTTGAGTGTCCATTCAAAATGATCTTGACCTTCCTGGGTAACCACCCCTCCAACTCCCGATTCAACATCTTTCCCTTTGGAGATCTGACACACAGGTATGCCAGAAAACATTCTGTCATCCTTCTGAGCTCATCTCATCTTGGCGCCCCCCTGGAGTGCATCACCACAATTGCAGACTTGTTTGGGACACCGGGTCCATGAGGACACTCTCCATCTATTTCTTGGAGTTAGCCTCACCTCAAGCATTCATTTCCATGGTGCTAGATAGTACTTGCATGTTTCCAAACCTTCATCACTTGAAAATCACTCTTCTGCACACCATCTCTCATGAAAAGTTCAAATTTTCTGATCATGAAAAATGTACTTGCCATGTCCAACATCTCAAAATTGCTCACAACTTCTTCCCTGATGAAGAAGGCCCTTCCTCTGCTACCCAAATTGTAAATGTTATCAGCAATATCTTCTTATTGAGGCTGATGATGTTTTTAGTCACTTTGTGGAACGTGGCTTCAGGCCTTTCCTGCAGTACAGGGTGTCAGGCTACCACCAAGCTCGTTTGAAGACAATGAGGAGGGTAAACAGTTGCACATCATGTTTTTAGGGCATGTGGCTCTTCAGACACCAATTGGTGTTGAAGTATCAACCTTCTGAGTGGACTCATATTGTATCTGTGCATTTTTGTACTATTGATTGCCTATGTACATTGTACTACACAGCTACTAAAAGTAGCTGGTATGTGGAGTTTGAAGAGGGTATTAGTGGCCGAACAGACCGAACAGGTGGTCGAATGAGTGGCTTAACATCGAACATGACATTCTGCTGCAGAGTATGATTCTGAGTTTAAATCACCCATCACTATTTATGCTCGAATTTTTCCCACATTACTTCTTTTCCCCCTTTCATCATCAATCCCACTAGTAATACACTTCAATGCAATTGTAATGCTAGTGTTACTTTAATAGTAGTACCTTCATGTGTAATACATAGTAGTTGGAATTTGTGCCAAGAACATAGTACACATGAACGTAGTATGTGTATGTCTCAATCGACATCCATAGATGCATGATTGTCAACTACCCCATTGAAGGCCTACTAAGAATTGTAAGTAGCACAGCCATTTGTCAAGCAATTACTTACCCTGTCCAGGGTCATCATCACTTGTATTCCATGGACCCACAGCATACTTATCGCATGACAAACCCTCCCCTGCTGGAGAGGGATAATCTCCAAGCAGTCCATGTACTTATCACTCCACAAACTGGCACCAAAGTTGCAGTATCTGCAGAACAGGTCTTCCATCCCTTTTGGGATAGGTAGGTTTCTGTGAATTGCTATGAAGCATTCTTTGCCTCCACTTGCTAATGGGACTGCGAAGATATGTTTGATCCTTCTGGGTAAAGGCATCCCTTCACTTTTCAAGAATATGTAGCAATCCATGCATGAAGCCTTGCACATCACAAACTGTACACCTGATAACTGATAGCATTTGTAGATTTTGATCATATTTTCTGGGCAATTAATCCCTCTGGCCAGCAAGATACCCACTGCCTCTACAGAGGTTGAAGTTATTTCATCACTGTCATCGGTTGGTGAGTGATTGCCCATCATATCTTGAAGGAAGCTAGTATCTGCATCAAATGATGCGTCACCATGTGTGGATCTGCATTTTTGCAGAATTGCTGCTGTGCGTTGAACAACAGCATTGGCATCTGGATGCTGAAGGACAGCTTTGACTTTTGCACCAGTGCAAAATGTCAAGAGCATGGTCTCCTCCAGCTCACCTTCCATTTGGTAAGTTTCACAGAAGGTTGGATGATCCTATATTCGTACCTATTTTATTATTCATCTTAGTCTTCTGCAACACCCCAATGATCCACTCAAATGGAAACATCCACCATCCATGCATTGGACTGTATCTGAGAAGATATTCATGGATGTGTAATGTGACATGGTGATTCGGCCTCCAGGTGAGATCGGGGAATACTTGCTTGATGGATTCAAGGTAAGTATGCATGTATTTTGCGTATCGTTGTGCATGCCTCTCTGACATTACATGAGATGTTCCCCACCTTATTGCCATAGCCAAGAGCATGGTACTTTCTGCCAGCCTCTTCCTCTGGCCTCCTTGCCCATCATCACAATCGGCCTGACCCCATAGTTTGTAGAGGATCACAGGCAGATCAAACTCGATGCCTGATTGCCATTGCTCTGCTTTCAACTTTCCCTGCTCCGCGTCACTGATTCTGGTTGGAGGACCTCAATGCCATGATGGCCTGGTTATTGTTCCCAAGCAAATTTGAATTTGATTGATCTCGTCGTTGGTCAAGGATTCATATGATCCCTTTTTTGTGTTGTTGATCTGTTCCCCCTGACATTGTTCTATTAGATCTTCACCAAGAATCACATGACTTGTTCTGATATCATGGTCAATATCCATTGACATGGTGTGAGTCGACTGCATACTTAGAGACTTCTCCGTGTCAGTTTGGTTGCACATACGTTGGTGATCAGGAGCTTACCAGGAGTGTGTCAATCATCTGTTTCTTTGTAGGATGCTTCCAAGAATGTAATAAATCACTTACACTATTCTCCTCTTCCAGAAGCTTGAAGAGAACAAGGGCCATCAGGCATTTCAATGCAAGCTCTGTTGGAGTTTCCCACAAAATTTTCTTCCCATGTTTGAGTTCCATAAGGCTAGGCAACCTGAACACTGGCATTTGTGTTCTGCATAAGTTCAAATTTTCAGGCTTGTCGATAATGATGAGGTTCCTGAATTGGAATTGTACTAGACCAAGGAAAAGATTGTGCATCCCATCAATGACAAGGAAATGGACAGGGTCCCAGTATGGCAGGCGAAGCAACTTGGACCAGCGAACACCTGTTTCTTTGAAGATCCTGTTGCACTCTTTCTTTTTTTTTGTATCTCTCCATTGGGTGGTGGCTTCATATATTTCTTCATGGGTTCAAGGCTCCCAACTATCCATGTTGAAGCTGCTGATTTTCAATTTCAACAGTTTGCACAAACTACAAAGATGGTGTGATGTTGAGGCTGCAAATCCCCCAACTTTATGAGCAGCAGGCAAGTCATGGATTGCTAAAGCAATAACAGATTGTACTAGGTGACCAGTGGTATGGATGGCCATCTTCGTGAACCAGGTCCCAGCCTCCCAGGCTGCCAAGAAAAAGTTGACTAGCGGCCTGAGAAAGTGATTGATTTCTCCAAGTGAAGGTTCTCTCAATCCAGGGATGATGCCCACGAGGTAGATATTTTCTGGTTTGTACTGCAGGCTTGGGGGGAGATTGAGGATGCTCATTGCAATCAAACCCATAGATTTCCTTTTCCTGGCGACTTTGTTTCCAAGAGGGTTGAACCAGTCAATC
Organism: Heimioporus aff. retisporus; assembly: GCA_038094615.1. Taxonomy (NCBI): domain Eukaryota; kingdom Fungi; phylum Basidiomycota; class Agaricomycetes; order Boletales; family Boletaceae; genus Heimioporus; species Heimioporus aff. retisporus. Next base: position 4,094 of record JBBPUI010001093.1, on the reverse strand, counting down.
AAAAGACTCCATGCAAGATGGAGATCACTCCATTTCAGCCCATCCATGAAAACCTTGCCATCTGGTCCCTTGATTTTGGTGATTCTGGTTCCATCTTTGATGTCCCAGAGCCATTCTTTCTCATTCAGCAGCGTTCCATGTTCCATGGCTTCCTCCATTCCCAGGTGACTCAACAATCCTGCTAGAAAGTCTCCATAATCTTGAACCACAAATGGTTTTATGGGTTTACCAACTTTGTTTCCACCATGTTTTACTGTCTTCACCAGCAAGTGACTGCAAATTTTCCTGCCACAATACCACTGGAAAGTACAATGCTCTGGACAAGTACTTTGTTTCCCTTTTTTCATGGAAGGGTATGTGTAATAACATTGTGGGCATGTTGCATAGGTGTGGGTCAATGGATTGAGGTCAAACTTCTTGTGGATCATGTGGATGTCACTAGGGAGGTAGGTCTCTGCTGAACCTTGGGACTGGACAGCATCGCCAAGGGTGATGCCCAACAAGAGGTTCAAAAGACCAAGTAGGGCATTGGACCAAGAGTGGGTCACATGGCCAAATACGTTGAAGACAATTGTGATCAGCATAGGTAACAATATCGCCAGATTAGCATTTTGTAAACCTAGGTGAAATTTGCACTCTACTTTTGCTAAGTGACTGAGATATTGGTTATATGTATAGGCTTACCAGTGTGAATGATTTCTGCTGCATGATCTTTTTGATGAGCATCCTCCAGACTCCACTCCTTCAGTGTCGCCATGATGCTTGTCAGGGCTTCTTGGACATGACCAAGGTTTTTTTGTAACTCATAATGAAGCATTTGGTTTGTCTAATCTCCCTTGGTGTCTAGACTTTCAATCTTCACCCTGTTCTTTGCCAACCAATGAAGTTCAGTGTCAAGTGCCTGTAGGACTACTTCCTGCTCCCCCTGTTCCCCTAACTGATCCACGAGCAGAGAGACCTTCTTTGCTCGTTCATGCAACTTGTGGTCAATCAGACCAAGAGTTGGAAATGTTTCATCCAGAATAGTGGGTTGTGGTAGCAACTGTAGCGGTGCGGATTGCTGTAGTGGTGGTAGTGTAGGATTTGCCAGAGTCACTGAGGGGCATATTGTTGTTAATATATCCAGGTGTTATACTGGTGTCATCTTCAAGTGTTAATCTGAGGATGATTCGTGAAAGATCTTCAACCTCCTGCAGGTTGTTCATCACATTATGCCTACCTGCATTGAGACTTTCAACATACCTCCGATGATGTTTTCTTGAGCATGACCTTAGACATTGCCTCAAAAAGGTTTCTCTAAGAGTTGAATGGTAAATGGATAGATCACCTGCACCCATGGTTTTACCTGGTCCATGTCAATGTGATGCTGAGCACAAGCGTTTTGCTCATGTGTTCGTTTTTCATCTTTGCTAATATCTCTACCCTTCTCCCCACAGGCACTGCAAATGCACAAGACCATAGTGAAGGAAAGAGAAATGGTGATTGTAAGTATACTTTTACTCTTGAGCCTCAAATTTTATCCTAATATTATATTTATACTGATACAGGTGTGATGCATTTTCAATACAAGACAAAGTACAATGCTAGAGTACAATGCCATCAGCTACAAACATTGAATGCCATAAGTGGCTACCAAGTACAAGCAACAAACTACCACAAACTACAAAGAGTCGTTCACCTTGACAACAACTAGATAGCAATTGTTCCCAGTCAATGGATTTACGTATGGGGGACAACAATAAAGTCATCATGTACTTATTAACCCAGGGCCTGCAGGTTGTCCCCCAACATCTACCCTTGATCTACCCTTGACATGGCCATTGTGGTAAGTGTATAATGCACCAGAATATTTTGGTGCTGAGCTGACAGATGATGCCAGAATGCGACTCTCCATGATCTCGCCAATAAGCAGTCTTCAATTTTGGTATGTGGTGTGGTATTAAGCATCCCTATTCTAATCCCCCTGCAGGTGGAACAATGGCTAATGAAACTTTTGAAGGAGATCAGTAGTTTCTTTTTTGCAGTTGCCCTCTTAGGTGTGGCTTGCTCATTGGTGGGGTGGGGGATGAGAACAATTGCTCAACCCTTTGTCAATGCCTTTTTGTTCTTCTATACTCCCCCCAAATCCCCTCAGTGCTATTGTGTCTAGTGCCTAGTGGCCCCCTGAGTGGCCCACTGAGTGGCCCACTCACTCATATCCAGCAACATAGGTAGCTTTTGTAAATGAATAGGTTGGCATGTATTATTCTACCGACAAAGCTAAAATAAGTATTCGCTGCATCATCAAATTAACTGGGAAAACTTTATCTAGGATTTATGCTCAAATATGTTTAATGATCATATTGAGAGACTTGTGCTTGCTAGGTAACCACAACAAATTGAATTTATTTTGCAAAATATAACCCTTAATTTGTCTGCATGTTGCTGACATTTAACTTATTTTAGATTAATGGCATCCCTTCTTAGGAAATATAATTTTTGTTCACAAAGTTTATTACACTTTTGAAATTGTTACCAGATATTTACTGTCATCTTTGTCAATATCACAGGCAGAATATGTTGATAAATGTGTGATGACTAAGTTCACACGACTTATCTGTGCCTGCCTGTGGTGTAAGTGAAACACTCAAAGTCATAGTCAAGTGCAGGTGTAGACGAAAGTGTGAGAGTAAGAGTGAGCACACAGTTGCAAGTACTTAAAGAGAGGAAAATGTGAAGAAAGGAGTCTATCTTGCTATGGAACTCTGAGGGGAGAACCAAGAGAACTCAACTGAGGAGTTCCTTGGGGATCTATTGGCTTATATACTAAAGTACATGTTTGTCCATATAGTGTACAGATCATAGATAAAGTATCCATGCACATCTAGTGAGGATGTGGCAGCATAGCCATACATGCATAGATCATGAGGAGTACATACCATAGGTGCATGGTGTGGCAGATCTAAAGATAAATGATCATAGGGGCCAACATGCCCTAAGTGTGAGGCAAGTTCGATTGTTGACATATGTGATGTCTGTGAGTGAAATCAAAGGGTGAATGCATGGTCCATGAGTCTGTGAAGCAGTGAAAGATCAAATGGGTCCATGTGCCCATAAGCAAAAGATAAACATACACTTAAATGTCAGCTATTGCTGACACATACACCCTGTCAGGGGCCAAGAATGGAAAAAGAAAAGAGAAAGAAAAGGAACATAAAGAACACAAAAAATGTACATCCATAACACTACCCACTTCCTAAAGATCAACTTCCAGGTGATTGAAGGGGATCCAAGAAGGCTCCATAATGTTCTCATAGGGGGAGAAAAGTCCACAAAAGTCCATGTAACCCATCCACAACTTTTGTGGCACAGAGGGGTGAGAAGAATGAAATTCATTGATTGCCTCTTTGGTATGAGTGAGGTTGCTGGCCGGCTCCCAGGTGTGTTCTGAGTTGTCATAACTGATCCAGTGTACCAAATACTCCAAGTGGCAGCCTTTCCACTATGACTCAACAATATATTCAACTTCATACTCCACATCCCCTATCTTTGGTGATAAGAGCAGGACCAGGGCAAGATGCAGTCTGCCCAGGCAGTCTTTCCCAATATTGCTTAAGTCATGAAACATTAATAACAGGATGAATCCTCATAGAAGACAGTAAGTGCAGCTTAACTGGGTTGGAATTTATAAGCTCTATGATCTCATAAGGTCCAATCCAGTGTTCTGTAAGTTTTCATGATTTCCAAGGTAATTTCAAATTCTCAGTAGATAGCCATATGTGATTGCCTATTGTGTAAGTGGGGGCATTGGATCGCTTTCGATCTGCATACTTTTTCATCCAGTCCTGAGCCAAACAAAGGTTGTTGTAAACTTTGGTGAGCTGATCCACCATCTCGTCAGCCAAAGGGGCTTTCAATGAAGAGGCCCAAGGTTCAACCCCCATGTGAGGTGCATAAGAGTGGGTAATAGAAAAAGGGGAAAATTTGGTGGAGCTCTGCTCCTTGTTATTGTAAGCAAATTGTGCTAGGGACAACCATTTGGCCCAATCTGCTTCGTTTTCTGAAACATAAAGTTGTAAATACTGGTCTAACTCCCAGTTAATCCTCTCTGTTTG